>WBNQ01081220.1:621-14768 GCA_013401375.1 Spizella passerina
TCTCTGAGGCTTCTCAGCTTCTCAGGAGAAGAAATCCTGGCAAAGAGATTTTTCAGAAAATATGACAGTGACAGAGGCAGCTGTATCTGTGCATGGAAAAAGCCATGAAACAATGTGAACTCTGGCTTTTACAGGGATTTGTCAAAAAGGAATAATATCTAATAGAAAAATTTAGTTTCTGAATTCCTGAATCATGAATTCTTCCTCTAAACCTCCACTTCAGAGACTATAAACAGGCTTTTATTGACAGCACATATAACTGGCACATAGCTCTAAGTTTGCTGATACAGACAGCTTTTTGAATACTGGCATTTGTGATATTAAAATATATGTAACTCTGATTATTGCAGATGCCATATCTCTGCTACTAAACTGAAAGATGCCAGGCAATATCCTCAGACTATGAAATGCTCTTCATCCTGGTACACTGACAGAGGGCTTCCAAGGGCAGATGTGACCAATTTCTCCTGGAATCCCACAAGATTCCTGGGCAGATTTGACCATTCCCAGCAGATTACTTTGGAACATAAGAGAACCTGGCAATATGCACATGGACTGGTTTGTGTCACATGGACATCCTGCCAGTGCCAAACAGTTGGAGGCAAAGGATCTGAATCTGTCTCCCAGCACATCTTCATCCAGTCCAGAGGAAAACTGGTTTTATTAAAGTGAGCTCTAGGTAACATTGCTGCATTTTGAAGAGTGGCCAGGTGCACTAGAGTGAAGAATATTGCAATTGCTGTTCTATATTTCCTGCATTATAAATATTAGTCTGAGGAGTTTTCAGTGAAAGGATTAACTGCAATGATAATAATAACTTATTTTTTTTAAATTGAACAGATAATAAAGATTTATATAAGAACATTTCCTCCAAATGGACATGTTTTCAACTGACATGTACCTTTTATCTGTAGTGTAGGATGTGAGAAGAAAAACCAATATGCTTCTGCTTCAGCTCTTGATAGCATCTTATCAGCACTGTACAACAATGAGTCATGTAGAGCTTTTCCAGCTCATACCTGGGTGAGAAATTATTGACTGCAAGGAGGAACTACTCAGAAAGAAGATAGCAAAGAAAAAGTATACATACCCTACATCTCTGAAAACACCCTCCCTTGTATTCTTTGTCAGTGGAAGAGACAGAAATAACAATACCAAAGGACATAAAATTAATCTCAGAACTCCAGTAAAAGCATATGGAAAAGGCTGACTCCAGCTAATCAACTTTGGCAGTTGCTGCAATATACCATGAGTTTTCTCCTGCAGGCTCCTTACAAGAAAGATAAATGGGTGTTTGAGGCAAGAAATTCCCTCTAATGAGAGATTCTGGCTGGTACAGGCTGCCAGGATCAGTGGGAACATATTCCCAGCCCATCATCACCTCCACCTTGCCTTACTGTGTCTCTTGTAACATTTTCCATTCCTTTCACAGATTCCTACACTCTTTCATTTCCAAGTAAGCAGATGTAGGAATGCAGATGCTACCTTGATTTAGCAATAACCTCCTTTTCAAGATGTCTTCTACCAAGATTGTCAAGAGCCACGATTTCCAATCCCATCTTCTGTATTCTCTCCACTCCATCCCACTGTCCATCAGCAAAACAGGTTTTCATATACATTCAGGCCTATAATGGCAGAAAAAAAAGCTTCCTTTCAAAGTACAATATCCATTTACTCAGGTGTAACTAGCAAAAAGTAAGTTATAAAATGGGGATGATGTTCAGTCACAGATATCACAAAGCCAGAGCTTCTCTACTTTATTCTCAAGTTTTCATATTAGCACTTCAGAAAAAGTCTATGAAATAACTGGCATGCCCCAGATAGGACTCAGCAAAAAATTAAAAGTGCCCATTTTAAATTAAAAACATTATGTTTAAACCTAATCCATAAAGAAAGGACATGGATTTTAAAGTTAATAATGATTTCAGTTCAGTTTTCCAGAGACAGCTTCTCCTCCTTTTCCTGGCCTAGGAAATACATTGCAGCATAATAACTTCTAATGATAATATTACTATTGTAACTATGGTGTAATAGTGTAGATTATCATGGTATTGTGACTAAAAATATGCAAAATGCCCAATGCTGTTATCACTGTATTGATTTAGCTGTTCTACACATCTCAAAAACAGCATCACTGACTCATGCAGTGAATTCAGCTTTACACCATTTGAGTTCTTTCAGTGCCACATTATACAAAATCTTCCTGCCTTACCCCACAAAGTCTCTGTGGGTGGGATTTCATCTCACTTAAACATCCACAGAAAAGATGTCAGCTGCCAAACAAATACCTGAGTGTCTCTTTGTGGCCATCAGGTAAAATTAAAAGATTCAAGTGTGTGATTAACTTAAACTATTTTAGGATGAGTAGAATAGCATCCCATGAGTCCCAAGTTTTGACTCTGGTGCCTGTAAAGGAGGACAAGGAAGGTGAATTCAGCTGGAGTCATCTATGCAAGTAACTCTTGTGCAAAAAAATCTTGCTGCTTGAGTTTTTCCAAAAGAATATCAACTTCATTCCGGATATCAGACAAAACTTTAAGTATGATTTAAAAGACTGAAAATGTCCAGCAGGCTTAACAAAATATGCCTTCCTCATAACTTCTTAGCTGCCATTTTTCTCTGCTTAAATTTTTAAATACTCATTTTTTTTCAGCACAGCTAAAAACAGATGTGATTCTCCCCTAGGAAAAGAGTTTATTAAATGGGAAACCCTAGTGGGTTCATTTTTTGATGAGAAATACCAGAAGACCTGATTAAAAAAGAGCACTTTGTTTGTGTAAGGTTTGTGATAACTGTAACAAACACCTACTTTGCAGAGATGAGGCTTTGTTGGAACCACTGTTTAGGGACAAAAATAACTAACAAAGACACATGAGGAAATGCAAAGGAGAAGAGTGAACAATATTACCTGAATCAAATTATTTTGCCTCATTAAGTGTAAGTGCTACAGCTGAGAGCAAATCAGCGCTTCCAAATCAGAAAATCAGCTCTGCCAGTTCCAGCAAGGAACCATTACACCCTTCTGCTAATTCTTCCAGGGTTTGTGGCCACACCTGAGAGGCTCTGAGTGCCTTTGGCTCCTCCAAAACCAACCAAAGTGATGGATGCTCGCATCACCACAAGACTGGGTGTTTACCAATCATCTTGTTCAGCTTAGAGGTTCCAGAAATTCTGTCTCTCATGGTTAAACACCACACTGCCTCCTTCACTCACACAGTGGGATCGGAGACAGAATTGGGGGAAAAAAAATTTTTGAGTTGAGATAAAGACTTTTATAGGACAGCAAATGAAGGGGAAAGAATAATAATGATTAATAATAATTATGACACATAAGCAATGCACAATGCAATTGCTCTCCACCCACACACCCATGCCCGGCCAGCTCCCAGGCAGCAGCCCCCGGCCAGCTTTCCCCACACTTAAATACTGTGATGCCCTGTGGTCTGGAATATCCCTTTGGCCAGTTCACAGAATCACAGAATGAATGTGAATGGCTTGGAAGAGACCTTAAAGATCATCGAGTCCAACCCAGCCCCAACACCTCAACCAAACCCTGGCACCCAGTGCCACATCCAGGCTTTGTTAAACACACCCAGGATGGTGACTCCACCACCTCTCTGGGCAGCCATTCCAGAACTTTATCACCCTTCCTGTAAAAACCTCTTCCTAATACCCAACCTATATTTCCCTTGGTGCAGCTTGAGATGATCCCTTGAGCTGGGGTCAGCTGTCCTGGCAGCGTCCCCTCCCAGCTCCTTGTGCCCCTTGAGCTCCTCTCTGCTGTGAGAAGCTGAAAATACCTTGATTTAAAGCAGGCACTGTTCAGCAGCAACTAAAATATCGGTATGATATCAGCATTATTCTCACTCTAAATTCAAAATGCAGAACTGTACCAGCCATTAGGAAGAAAATTAACTCTGTCCCACCCAAAACCAAAATAATCTCACAAAACCTTTTCTCCTTCCTTCTCTGACTATAAGCTGAATTTGTAGCAGAAGATAATTTGCACTTTTCCTTTGAAACAGAGAAAATATAAATTCTTGATTTTGCAGAATTATCATTAATTAAATCATTAAATAGGATTGATTGATTAAGCCACCATAACTAACATAAGGCAAAAAACCACTGCAAGCATTTCTCTTCTGCACTCTGAAAATCTGGCCATTCTTGCTCTCAGGACAATGAGTTAAGAAAAGTAACAGGAACACCATATGCTTTTAAGAAAACATTGACAGAAATCTTTTTTCAGACACTTACTCTGATTGTCACTGGATCTCTCTGGGAAATAATCAGAGACTTCTTATAGCTTATGAGAGACTATTTTAATAAGAAGAAAACTAATAAACAGATAGAAACAAGTGATTATTAAACAAGAATTTTTGAATAATACTGGCTGAATTATTTATAAGAAAACATTCACTCATATAATTGCAAAGCCTTATGTAAGACCACAGCCATCAAATTCATTTATTACATTTTAAAAGCACTCCAGTATATATCCTTATAGCAAACAGAAGATCAAACACAGGAAAATCAACAACAACATAAACACAAGCTGAAAAATGAGAGGACTGCTTTCAAAACAAAAAGAATAAATTTATGTTTAATTATTCAGTAAAATTACTTAAAACTACAAAAGCAATGGAACTGTTAGTAATTTTTCCATTAGGAATCAGCGTGTCTTTGCTCCAATTAGGATTTTTACTGTTAGTGAGGGGCTGTCACTCTCTGAGGGCAAATCTGTGCTTCAAATGGCTCTTACAAGAACAGGTTCAGATCAGCCTCAGACACAAAGCTGAAAGGGAGCTCAGTCTTCTTTAAATGAAGAATGAAATTAATTAGAGCTTGTTTCCTGTCTGCTGCATGTTGGCTGAGGTGGGCAGTGATTCAGACAATAACTATAATTTAGTCCATCCCAGAAGGAAAATTATAGCAGTTCAGGAGGATTTTTTTTTTAACATTGGTTGTAAGTGTGCAGAACAGACTGTCTGTAGTTCAGAAAAAAACAATAAGCTGGTGAGCCAGGAGAAAGAGAATGATCTTCCAGAGAGGGGCTGAGCCACAGAGCTGAGCCAGGATCCCTGGATCACCAGCTCTGAACTGCAGCAAACAGGGGCTGCCAGGTTTTACCACTCCTCTCTCTCCTGCTACACTCAGGAGATACACAAAGGCGTTTAAACAAGAGGGTGAGGCTCCAGCACAAACACACAGTGCATTTGGCACACCCCAGTCTCAAGAAAATTTCTTCACTACAGTTCCAAACCATCAGATGTAAAATAATTCATGCTTCAGAACATCAGATATAAAATAATTCATGCTGTTTCAGTCCAAACACTGATGAAAGGCCAAAATCAGTAAGTTCTTTGGATGTTGCCCAAGGCAAGATGCCTGCCCAAAAAAACTACTGTGGCTGATTTTGTTACCATCAAGTATAATCAGAACCCAAACCTGTTGCAGTGGGGTTGGGGATATTTGGTTTACTTTGTTATGTGATGAAAATGAGCAGCATTGCTGAATTTCAAGGAAAGCACTCAAAAGCACAGCAAATACTCCCTCCCTAATTGTTGCTTTTTTTTTTTTTAACTTGTCATTTGCAATCTTATTTTTCATTTTGTAGCTAATAATCTGTAATCTTTGCAGCTCATCTGCCACCTTGTGGCCCATCTGCAGAGTTTTCTTGGAGCTGAAAAGGAAGAGTGAGCTCCTTAGCAAAACCTCTGCATCTGCTCTGCACTTGCCAGCCTTCATTATTATTAGACTGATTAGCTTTTCATTCCACAGTGTGAAAAATTAGAAATCTAAATAGAAATCATCAGACCATGTCTGTAAACTATCAATGTAGATTTGGTCTAGTGTGTTCTATATGTGTATATGTAGGGACAGAATCAGTTATATATATTAAATCATAAATGTGAATTCTGAATACATACATATACCTATGTATATATATGTGTATTTCTATATACATTGTCAAAAATGAGGCTGGAAAAGACCTTGTGATCTCACCTAGTTAATATTTTCCTGCCAAGCTGGACCAGATCTAACAGATCATTCTAAGCCTTTCACAAAATCTTCAAACAACAGATTGCTCATCCTCCCAAATAAACTATTCAAATGCTGATTGTCTTGCTAGTAGGCAGCTGCTCTTCTGATTTAAGGCAAATCTTTGTTTTTAATCCCATCACTTTCTGCCCAGTGTGAACAGAAAGCATAGTTTACTCCTTCCTTTCACATGCACAGAAAATATTAATGAATTTATATCAGTTTCAGCTGATATTAACTGATTCTCATATGGATAAATGGTGGATATTTACACTAGAACTATCTGCCTTCAAATTATTTCCAAATAACTAAGGAGATTGCATGTCCAATTTAAATCTCATTGAAGAGGCTTGATTTCTGAAGTGTCACTTTGCAAAAATAGGTCTCTGTTAAGTGGGAAAAAAAAAGGAAACTAGAAACTGGGACACCAGAAATAACTGGTTGTTTTTGAAAATGAAAATGCTGATATTTATTTATGAAGAATAAATCAACATTTGTATCTCATGGTGATAAAAGTTTTAGCTAAAGAGGGTCCAGGTGTTTGATCTTGCTATCTTGGCATCTTCCAAAATTACAGCACACACACCCCCCTCCCTTTGAAAAAAAAAATTAAAAATTGCTTCAAGTTTTTTCATATTTTATCTCAATTTCAAAAACAAGCTGCTACTCCATCTGCTACAGCAGAACACGTTTACAGAGTGGAGCTGCATGGGCTACATGCTAATACCATTGTGTGAGCTGCACAATTACTGCTCAAAGACAGATTAGATCTGCACATCAAAAGGATCCCAGAGAATACGCCAATTTGAGGTGTTCATAAGGAGCACTCACTTCTACAGCCATTGCCATGCTTATTAAAGGTACTTATACACATTGCTGATATTAGAGATACCCCTCAATCTCATCTGGTTATTTACTGAGAGCTGTTTTTATATTAAATGTCATCTGACATACAGCTTCTTTGGCTGAAAAGGCGGAAAAAAATGTACAGCAAAACTCATCAGGGAGATAATATAATACCTTTTTCAGCCTTTGCTTTGAAGTGTTCCTCCCAGCCCAAGTTCTCTCAAGCACAGAAGTTAACTACACTCTTTTCCTTCTGTGGTGCTGCCTGCTGATTTTTTTATCACCAGTACTTCAGTCCACATCATCTCTTTTTCACACACCAATACAATCACGAAATCCTCAGCTACAAATATGACAATATTGACTGTGGAGACAGAGACAGCCCCCCTGCAAGGCTGGCAGGTCTTTGCTCCAGCTCCCTTTAGGCACATTTGAAAATGCCAAGCCCCTGATTCTCACAAGCACAGAATAAATTAAGCCCCATCCCATGTCAGTGCATGGCACCAGGTGAGTCACAGCTACAGCGTGTTCCACACCTATTCTGGCTAAAGCACTGGCCTTTTTTTGTCCTCAAGATTGATTGTAATGGCAGGTGGATTAATTCAGTCCTGAGCATCTCAAGTGGTCAGAAAAGCTTGGCTGACAAGAGATAGGAAAGTAAAAACTCAGACTACTACAGAGGGCAATGACTGATGCTTCCCTTGGAGGATCACTGTAATTTTTGTCTGAGGGCATTTATGGCACTTGCTGAAGGGTATCCTCCTGCTGATTTACTCACAAACAGATCAATATGTTGGCTAGGGGCAGTGAATGCTGTAGGTTTTGAGATAATTTTGCCCAACTACAGCTGCTGGACATGAGAAGAGCTGAAAAGATACCTGCCAGCCATGTGGCAGATGTCTTCTATCTCTCCCAGAGGGAGTCTGAAGGCAAATAACAGCACTTTTTGTGGAAGCATTGACCTCAGCCTGTCTCCATGGAGGCACAAGGCTGTCTCCAAGTCCCCCTCATCTGTCTTGCCAGCCTGGGTGCCCCTCACAACTGCTTTACAGGCAGTGCAGCCCTGCCAGTTTGTTAGCACTGAATCTGATGCCTGTAATGGAGAAGATCAAACCCCAGCTGCCTGCCCAGGGCTGTGTCTGTGCTGGGAGTGGGAAGGGGAAGGTGCTGGGACATCAGTGAAGGAGCTCAGCTGCAGCTGGCCCTAGCAGGGAATGCAAAAAGCCATGCAGGGAATGTGTGGAGCCATGCAGGGAGTGCAAAGTACAAACAGCCATGCAGACAATGCATAGAGCCATGCAAGGAATGCAAACAGCCTTGCAGGGAATGCATAGAGCCATACTGGGAGTGCATAGAGACATGCAGGGAGTTATACAATCATGCAGGGAATGCAAACAGTCGTGCAGGGAATGCATAGAGCCATGCAGAGAATGCATACAGCCATGCAGGGAGTGCATAGAGCTATGCAGGGAGTGCAAACAGTCATGCAGGGAATGCATGCATCCATGCAGGAATGCAAACAGCCATGCAGGAAATGCATAGAGCCATGGAGGGAGTGCATAGAGCCCTGCAGGGAAGCTGCAGGCTGCAGTCACCACCACATTTCACCAGTCTGCACCCCACTGCTGCCATTCCCCCTGGCAGCCAGCAATGCCAGGAAGACTCTTGGGCAGCAGATGGGCCTGAATTGGGAAATGAGCCCTTCAGACACTCTGTCTCTGGTTTCTGACCACACAGCATCGACCTCAGCACATTCCTCATCAACAACTTGCACATGTCCCCCATGAGCCCCAGGCTAAATATTTATTGGAAGTGGGCACAAGGCATGACCTGCACTCTGCTGCTTTCCCCTTGAAGTATTTGTGCTGCAAAATAAAACACTATTGATCCCTGCTTTAAAAATCACAGGGTGCAACAGGTCCAGCTGCTTGTATGGCAGAATTATAATGTGTCACTCTGCCTGTGAAGTGTGAGAGAGCAGGAGGAGGGATCCCCACATTCTGAAAATGGAGACGCTCCACCTGCTCCACCTGTTCGATGGACTTTCAACTGGCAGCAAACACAAGATGCCTGAAGTTGTTTCTTACACAAAAGCTCTTCCTGCCACCTCTCTGTGAAGTCTGGTCATCAAGAAATTTAAACAATGTCTGTGGTTTTACAAGGGACACCTTGGAATTACATGGAATTATGAGGGAAACTGGCTCCTTTCCAGGCTGGCTCCTTTCCCGTCAGCCAACAGCACGAGGGTGTTGTAGAGGCCTCAGAGCAGACTCTGCCCCAAGTTCCTTCCAAGCAATTAAAAACACTCTAATGAAGCACAGAGATGGCCAGAGCAGGGTACAGAGAAGACATCTTCCATGTGGCCACTCAAGAGAGGTTTCAGATGAAGACCTCAAAGGAAGTGACACTGAAGAGAAGAAATAAAAGCATAAGCAAGCTGGCCAGTTGGCATATCCTCATGAAGGATGTCTAAGAAGGAAGAGGCAAGGGAAGATTAAATAAGGTGGGCAGAATAAAGGATACAAGATGGAAAATATTTACCACAGCCTTTGAAGGAGGAAAAAGGAAAAAAATAAACTTTACAAGCCAGAGAGCATCCCTGCAGAGCATCTGATGGGATCACAGCTGGGTCCCATGTGCTATGTCTCCCTCAAATTTCTCTTACATATGTATTTAAGACCATCTGCATTCACTCTTTGCTATTTCAGAACTAGTCCAAAGAGCTCCCTTGAATAATACATTTTTTGTCTGTACCAATATTTTAAAACAAAGCAGTTCTGCATTATTTGTTCCAATCTGTCTGCAGTTTAAATTCTGTCACAGCAGAATGTTTCAGCACAGAATGCATTTGAAATATAAAATTGTTTATGCTGCTTTTTCCCCCCTTTCCAACTGAAAACAACCCAATGTACCAGTTGTAATGGATTTTTAAACACATTTATCATTAAAGAATCTTTCCAAGGAGTAAAAGCCAGTAAGTGGAGCATAAATGGACCTTCTTTACAATATTTGCCCATGGTATGGCTGTGCACTAAAATACGTGCCAGAGGCTTACACCCTCTAACAACATTTTCTTTGTATTTGTGACGAATGAAATTTTCAGATTAAAAGAAAAAGCTTAAAAGGGAACAACATCTTTAATTACTACAGTTAAGCAGACATTCCTCTCTCAGCACAGATCTCCCCATTGCCATTCATTATGTAGGAAAAACCAGACAAATCTCTTCAGACTGTGGAGCCTTTCCAGAAAGGACTTGCTGTCTTTTCCCATCAAGGAGCTGAAAGACATCTATTTCTCAAATTAATAGAGCCAGAAGTAGCTAAGGACATCCCCAAAATCCCAAGTTCAGTCTGTTATAATTTTCCTAGTGTCAAACAATGGTAAATTATTTGCCTACCTACCTGGCATGGACACAGCTTTGTTTTGCTCTTACTGTGAGAGGCTCTAAAACACTCTGTCACACCTGCATTTATAAATTCTCTGAATGCAAAGTGTTGAAGAAAGACCATATTGGCCACGTTGTTATTGAGATGATGCCTTGCCTCTGGGGAAGCTCTTGCAAGCAGGGAATTTATTTTATGACTCAATTTGTCCAGAGAGAGTGAATTGTGAATGGTTTTTTGATTGTCTGGAGTGAAAGTTTGATTTTCTTTTTCTGAATATCTCCCTGCACAATAGAGGCGTTATACTAACTTTACTAAGAATTCAGGTTAAGAAAGCATCTAGATTCTAAGCTGTAGATATTTTTTAGCAAGAATTTATTTCCAAGGCTTCAAGATTTGCCATTGTTTGGGGATAATAACAGTATAACCTTGATTTTCCCATTGGCTGTCTCAAAATAAAAGACTCCTGAATTTGTACTGTCACTAAATATTCAACCCATTAAGAAAAGACAGAAGAGTTATGTATATTTTCAGCTCTAAATTACTTATCCAAGAGCACTGTTATGAAAATGTTACTAAGTAGAACAGAAGTCTTCATTTCAACTTCAGAATCAGCTGCAAACTGAAAAATCACATCCTAAAAAATTTATCAGTAATTATAAAGAATATAGGTAAATAGTGACATCACACCTATCAGTTAAAAAAGGAGGTTTGAGCAGGGTTTTAGCCATGCCTAAGAAGCAGCTGTGGATGCAGAGGATTGCAAAACTTCACATGCCGATTGACCCAGAGATGTAAGAGTGGCCAGGATTTCTCACAGTGCTGCATCTCTTGTAGTAATGGCTGCTGTAATGATTTTATGGCCCATAGAAGAAAATTCGTGTATCCAGGCTGTAAGCTGTAAACTTGTGATCCTTGACACTGTGACCTGAAAATCTGTGTTTCATTTGCTGGAGCTCTGTGCATCTTGCCACTCACACCCCTTCCAGTCTTGGCTCCATGCAGAACATAGCAAAAGGCCTAATTTTACCCTCAGAAAGGAACATAGCAAAGACCTAACTTTACCCTCAGAAAGGTGCATGCAGACCTCAAAGGCTTCAGACAGACTTATCTGGCCACAGCTGAACATATTTCAGAGCCCTTACTACTTGCTCTATATTGCAGACATGTCTGCCCCCATCATGAGCATCAGGGCAAAGTTCATTGGTCAGAGAGAAAATTAACAATTGAAAGAGTAAAACTTGGGCAAGGAAACTTGTTTAAAAGAAATCACTTTCTTATGACTTTTTTTTTATTAAAAATTATTATTAATTGATTTTTTTTAAATCAAAAATACCTCTGCAATGGTAACAAAACGAAAAAATTGAAATCAACACATCTATAATAAGGATGCAATCAGAGGAGGCCAGTCTCGTAAAACCTCCTGTTCTATAATCACAGCTGCATGAAATATGTAGGCAAAAGCTCAGTGTTTTTCCCAGAAAACAATTTATATCTTCCTAGGACAGTTAATTATGCTTGCTGCTACTTTTCAAAACACCTTTAAGGGGAGGAAATCACATATTCCAGAGCCCTCAGCCTGACGCTTCTGACTGCATGGTGCTTGTGCTTACTGACATCCTTGCATCTTTATTGTGCCTTTAAAACACATTGACTTAATGTGGCAGACAAAACTTGACTTCTGCCTGAATATGCTCCAAAGCATCTTTGAGAGTAATGGTGCAAAAAGAATCCTCTCCCTCTCCATCCCCTCCCTCCTGTGTGTGTTCATGGCAGGGCAGGCAGACACGTGTGCAGCACTCATGCATGGATGTAAGCAGAATTTTTCATGCCTATTTTTTCTAAGCTGAGACAGCTCGTTAGAAAAAAAATACCTCAGTGATTTGTTTAGATGCTCAAGTGTGAAGAAAAAAACCCCACATTGTTATGATATGAAGTTTTTTGCTTTTATGTGTGCCAGCACAAACTTCATTTGGACTTGATGTTAGCAGAACGTGAATGTTTATGAGTCTGCTTTTCATGAAGATTTATTCCTGAGGCACATTTGAAAACCTCACTAGTGATGTGTGTCACCATTTACACAGTGACAATATTGGATCTGCCCATTGCTGCTCAACCTGCACCTGCTATAAAAGAAAATATGGTTTCAAACCTTTAGAGCTCAGGTTTTCTACATAGTGAGTATAAAAAAAGAATTCTTGCCTCCACCCTATTTATAGATATTCTGCTGCATGATACTATGACTACAAACCTGTTCCTGCTTTGTATGATGCTGCACAGCTCTGATCTCAGAAATTTGGGAGAAAAAACACTAGTAGTGATGCTTCTGCTTGTAAGGGTATAGTAATGTAAAAGGCAAAACCTGTAACAGGTCTGTTACCTCTTTTCTTACATCATACACAAGAGGAACAGAACTGTCATCAATATTTTTAAGCCTTTGCTGTAGCCACATAGTTGGAGATCTCTGCAATTTTCAGAATTTATGCCTCTAACTTGACCCTAGTTAATATTTTGCCATGCAAACATAAACATTATAGGTGATTATTACTGGAAAACATGTTCATACCATTTTAAGTGCCCTGTTCTTTGCAGTGGCAAGCACTGGGAATGCTTTCCTGGATGACAAGTCCCCTGCACAGCCAAGCTTCCCTCTTAAGTCAACAAAATAAAACAAGACAAAGTGCAGGATAACAGATCAATAGACAGAAAGCCTGAGGGTTTCTGGAAATGAAAAAAGATGGAAGAGGGGAGGATTTTAGTGGTTTTGGAAAGTAGGAAAAGGAAATAGATAGGAAGAGTAACAGATGTGTAGCACAGGGAAAAGCAGTGCAGAGAAAGGAAATGTAAGAAAAGTGGAAGAAGTTCAACATGTAAAAGATAATGAGAATGAGCCAAGAAGAAATTTTCTCTAAAAATAGCTTGAAAACTAATGAACCTGGTTCTAGTCCTCACAAAATTATCAGGAAAGGCTCAAGAACAGGGATGTTTCCATCCCCATCTCTAAAAGCCAAACACAGCCCCTTGTTGCTGCTGTAAAGAAAATTAAACCAGCACACACCATTACCCTGGGCAGCTCCAGTCAAGGGGTCCCTCTGTGTTTCAGTGTCTGCACTGGCTCAGACACATCCCACTGCTCATGGCTGAATTACACAGGGACATGGCAATTGCCAGCCCATGGATCAAAGATGCCTTCTCCCCACTTACCAGCTTGGGAAAGGCAGGAGACACTAATGAGATAAAAACACACAGCACTGCATGTTTCTTTAAGGTTAAATTAAAATCTGTATGAATGATAGAATATGGGAATGAGCTAATATAACTTCACCCAAGACACCATTCAAGACTTAGCAGGTAGCACAACTGTTTCACTCCAAATTCTCATCATACTTTAACAATTTTGAAGGCAAGCAAGACCTTGGGTAATAATCACTGTCTTGCAAAACTTTCTTCTNAATCAACACATCTATAATAAGGATGCAATCAGAGGAGGCCAGTCTCGTAAAACCTCCTGTTCTATAATCACAGCTGCATGAAATATGTAGGCAAAAGCTCAGTGTTTTTCCCAGAAAACAATTTATATCTTCCTAGGACAGTTAATTATGCTTGCTGCTACTTTTCAAAACACCTTTAAGGGGAGGAAATCACATATTCCAGAGCCCTCAGCCTGACGCTTCTGACTGCATGGTGCTTGTGCTTACTGACATCCTTGCATCTTTATTGTGCCTTTAAAACACATTGACTTAATGTGGCAGACAAAACTTGACTTCTGCCTGAATATGCTCCAAAGCATCTTTGAGAGTAATGGTGCAAAAAGAATCCTCTCCCTCTCCATCCCCTCCCTCCTGTGTGTGTTCATGGCAGGGCAGGCAGACACG
>WBNQ01081222.1:1024-49712 GCA_013401375.1 Spizella passerina
CAGGGCACAGCAGTGTGTGCGTGTGGCTCTGCAGTGTCCCCAGGTAGGAGCCTGCACAGCCTCTGTGCACCATCTGCTCAGGGCTGGGCACTGCCAGGGCAGGAGCTCTGGGCATGGGCAGCTCCTGGGCTCAGGCCCTGCCCGTGGCTCTGGGGCCATGGCTGGGCCTGGAGCAGAGCCTGGGCCTGCCCTGCCCTCTGCACACAGGGACAGACAGGGGACACAGGGACAGACAGGGGGATGCAGGGACAGACAGACAGGGACAGACTGGGACAGACTGGGCTGGGCTCAGGCCCTGCCCGTGGCTCTGGGGCCATGGCTGGGCCTGGAGCAGAGCCTGGGCCTGCCCTGCCCTCTGCACACAGGGACAGACAGGGGACACAGGGACAGACAGGGGGATGCAGGGACAGACAGACAGGGACAGACTGGGACAGACTGGGCTGGGCTCAGGCCCTGCCCGTGGCTCTGGGGCCATGGCTGGGCCTGGAGCAGAGCCTGGGCCTGCTCTGCCCTCTGCACACAGGGACAGACAGGGGAACAGAGAGACAGGGACATGCAGGGATGGACAGGGACACACAGGGACACACATGGACAGAGACAGGGACACACAGGGAAGGTCAGGGACACACAGGGACATCCAGAGGACAGCCAGGGACTGCCATGGAGAGACAGGGACAGACACACAGGGACACCAGGGACACACAGGGACACACAGGGATACACAGGGACAGACAGACATGGACATACACTGGAGAGAAGTTTGTTCACTATGGAGAAGAGATGGCTGAGTCTGGATCTAAGCTGCCTTCAGCAGCTTAAGGGAGAGCTGTAGAGAAGATGGACCCATATTTTTCTCAAAATATACGAGAAGCAGCAAGTCCCAGAGGCATCAGGAGGAATTGCACACAAGGAAGGTTTCCCCCAGAGCAGAGGGTTAAAGCAGAGAACAGGTTGGGCAGAGGTTGTGGGATAACTCTCCCTGCTGATACCTGAGTCTGACTGGACAAAGCCCCGATCCAACATTCAAGCTGACCCTGCTGGGGGTTTCTCCCTGCTCTGCTGGGTGTCTCTCTTGGCATTTTGAAGACATGACAAATTATGCTTTGAAGGACTTGCCAGCTAAATTCTTCCCCTGCAGTTTTGCTGTATTATATATCTAATTTCTATTCATCTATCTTTTGAACTTCATCTTCTTCATCCTTCCAAAATATGGAAGCAATATTAAAGTGTCTCTAAAACCCGATGGATTTAACAAAAGTTATGTTGATTAATGGAGACAATTACTTCTCTATTAAAAAGTTCCAGAAATGAACTAAAATGATATTATTTCAATTCAGTTTTTTAGTTCTTTCACTTAGTAAAATGGCTTCTTCTATGACAGGAGCTAAAACAATGAACAAGGGAGAGAAAGACATATTGCAGAGCACTTCATCAGGGAAATATGTTTCAAGTTCTCTCATTACTTAAGTTTTATATTCAGTTTATGCCCATGAGTACCTTTACTTTTTAAAACATGGAGAGTTACACGTGACATCTGATGCTACTAAGTGATTATTGCAATGTTTTTGGGTTTTGTAAACAAGATGGATGACTAAATCTCCAAAGGAGAATACTTTGGGGTGTCTGCAGACTAAGATTGGAGAAACTGCTTAGAAATGATAATTAGATGGGTTTTCTCCTCCAAATGAAGGTTTGTTAAGCTCAGGTACTGATCATCCTGATTCTCCCTGCTGTGAAACAGGGAGCTGCTGTTGTCTGCTTGCACAGGTAGAAAACAAGGCAGAGGAGATAGAGCAGCCTCCTCAGTTGCTGTGTCTTTTCATAGGTTTTTTCTATACCACAGTCTCAGCAGAAGGGTAATCCCTATGTCTAGTGCATGAATAATGCACCTTTTAATAACATTATAAAAGTATTAGCGCTGCTTTAATCTTATTTTCACGTCAATCACAACTGGTATTTGGCATGGTAAAACACTCCCTCAAAACATGGTCATAGAAGCTTAACTTTGCAGCACAGTTAAAAAAAAAACCCCAAACCATGAGCTACTTATGATTTAATGGGCAGCTGTCATTGCCCTGTGAGAATTAGAGCCCAGATTGGGATCAACAGGAGGCAGCACAAGTTTGCACCTTCCAGGCAGGGAAGTGCCACTGTCCATGATGAAGTGTGTGCTGCTCAGGTGGTTAAATACAGCACCACTGCCTTCTGCAATGCAAACCTGGTTGTGTCTACACAGCCTGCTCAGTGCAAATGTCCTCAAATGATGAAATGAAGCACAGGGAACAAAAAATATGCACAAGTTGTTACACAGAGCATGGAAGGGGTGTTTGCTCAGACAGACTCTGAGCACCATCTGGGAGACAAGTGTTTAGTTTTGCAACAGATTGCATAATTTCCATATAGAATCTGGAGAAAAGCTCTAAATGCTTTAATAGATAGCTGATTTAACATGCATTTAATCTTTGTTTTGTGTTGTCTTAAAGGCTATGCATATGTTTTGAATGACAGAAGTAGTCATTAACTTATTACAGTGCTCATCCCTTTGCACAATTCTCTTTCTTTTCTCTGCTCCTCTGTGCATGTGTCTGTGTGCATGCAATATTTCACCTTACACAGTTCCCTTCCCCAGCACATGGTAATTAATCTCAGTAAAAGCCAAGCATCTACTGCATATGCATGCCACTTGATTGATTAGATTAAAAATTTAATGTTACAGTTCATACATTAGCAATATTTCAATATAACATATACCAAGGGCTCTACTATCAATAATAGGAATACTTGAAAAACAACACAAATTAACACCTGAAGCATAAAGAATGACCTTGAGAATGAAATGCTTTATGTAAAACACATTGCTCAGAGTGTATTTAAGCTGAATACCGTGTTTATGTGCTAAAACAGCTGTAGGAAGCACTGCCCCTCAGAACAGGAACATTTCTGACAGAGAATTTCTCACCTGGAGCGTTCTGGAAGTGGTACAATGTTGAAAAATTCTGTATTCATTTTTAGGCTCTTCTTTTGGTGGTGTGCACCTAAATACATTCTCTGCTACACACCAGTTAGAATCTATACATTACAGCTTTTTTCAATTTTCTTCTTGCACAAGCTGATCAAAACATTGGAAGACATAAACTTGAGAATTCACTTTACTAGGACTGGAAGCAGAAAGAAATATAATAAAATGGGTATAAAAAAGGCACTCTGCCTTATGTGACATTGTTATGAGCAAACGAAATACCAGCCTTCATTTGGATATCTGTTCCTCTGTATCCAAAAGCAAAAATGCATCAAAATCCTTCTGCACTGATTGACTTGTAATGCAATACACAGCAGCATCTTTGAACCTTAAGCAATGATAATGCTTCCAAACCTGCTATAAACTGGGTCAACTGTACAAAGAAATTGTAAAAAATGATGCAGTAATTCAATTTAGCACTGTGTGAAAACTGCACAATAGCAGGATTAAAGGACCTGAAAATGAAGACAAGTGGTTCATTATTAACTCTTTAAATGTTGTTCCCTCTGCTTTTTCTGGAATGTCATTTATTTCTAGCTTAGAATTGTAATTTCTTTGTCATGATACACTGGATATATTCTATATTGCCTCTCCATACGAGCACATTGAAGCTTCCCCAAAGGCTTAATAAAGTTTATGAAATAAGACAGCATTCACTATTCATTTTATCCACACAGGTAACAAAGTAAATTAGAGAGAGAAAGCATTATACAATCATATAAAAGCTGTGATGTGTATAAAATGTAGTCAACTTTAAGAAAAAACTAAAAAGGAAAAAAACCCCAGCTTTTTAAGTGGCCAAAATAAAAGTAAAATTATAATAATAATTTTAAAAAGAGTAATGCTAAAGCTGCAAAGGAAAAGTCCTTGTATGAAGTGGAGATATCTGTTTGTACCACATCTAATGCAGTCATTGAAACAACTGGCCTCTTGTGCAACACAGTCATTTTATAGACATAATTTATTTATGTGATGAATGAGGTATTTTTTTGGGTTTTTTTGGTTTTTTTTGGGCTGTTGTGTGTTGTGTGTGCATGTGGCTGTGTTTTGGAGCAGCATGTACAGTGCCGTGGCCATTCTCCCAGCAGGAAATCCAGCCTCTATCCCAGTGTACAACAATAGCACTCCATGCTGACAAGCCCCAGAACCCAGTGTTCAATTCAGAGGCAGCATCAAAACGAGTAACAATCACAGGGAAACCAGCCTGGAATAGTTTCAAGAGCTGAGCAAAGTCTGAAGGTGAAAATAAATAAAAAAAAATAAAATCCTGCTTCAGGGGAGCAATTGTACTTTTGTGTATGAATCTATAAAAAAACTCCTCTGAATTCTTTACTTTGAGAGCTTAGACAGCTTCAATTACATTCAGTCTGGACATCTAAAAATAAGCTGATAATAGACAGAAGTGTAGTCTTACTTCTGCTACAGAAACTTGTCTCTGTTCCAAACTGTTACATGTTTGATAACACAAATTTTTTAACTTATTTTTGGTTGGTGAAGGTTTGATCCAAAATTCCACTTGGCAGTTAGAGTTTTTTTGCCTAAATTGCTGGGTGGTGTGGTCCAAAAGGGATGCTGTGGTTCTGCCAGCTGCCATCCAAAGCAAGGGACCTGCTGGAGCTTCATCTCCTGCCCTGCCTGGTGCTTCTGCCAGTGCCAGCTGGGTGAAGGGCCCTGGGTCTGGTGGGCACAGCCAGGGCTGGGTGACTCTTCTGGAGCCTTGGGTCCCTCTTCTCCAGCGTATTCCTGGCACTTTCCACAACAGGAACTGTCATTGCTTGGCCATTGTGATAAATAAATTTTAAAAAAATGGAGCAGGAGGAAAATCCTGACAATATAAAATAAACCAGCAAGTGGAGTGATGATCAGCACGGATGGTATTGCTAACCAAGGAGTCTCCAGCCCAAATTTAGTGGTTCAACTTACAATTTGTGCTTTAATGAATTTCTGGTTTCTCCTCTGCTCCCCTATGTCAATTAGCAGTTGTAATTATCTGGATTACTGCTCCCTTTTGTAGTCCCAGTTACATGGTCCCAGGGCACAGGAGCTGGAGGATACATCAGATATTTCTGTATCACTGTGTTTTGCACATCTGGTGGCAGACAAATTGTGGCATGAACTCGTTTCAACTTATATTTCATAGAAAAATCTTTGGCCCAGGAGCTCCATTGCAATATTAATGTTGGGGCTGTCATTTATTCAGCATGAGATGAAAGACAGTAGCTGAGTATTTAGAAAAGTGTTCATACAGAGAGAGTTCACGCAGTGCCACAATGGGTACCATGAGCAGAAAATATTTTAAATATTGTGACAGAACAGTTTGTATTAAGAATGAAGAGAGAGAAAAGGGATACATTCATTTAAATGTGACAATTATCATTAGGCAATTAATGCTTTCTCCATCTGTGGTCAAAACCAGAAGTTCTTTTCCATGAGAAGTGGCCACACACGATGACTAGATTTATTTTTATGTCTAGGAACAAGGATGAATGCAGAAATTAACAGCTTCTTTTTTTAAAAAAAGTCAAAATGCTTAATTAGATGACAGAAAATTGACTGAAGGAATAAAGTAAACTTTAAAATCAGAGTGGGAACAATTCTTTTCAGTCTAATAATAATAATAATAATTATAACAGTCAATTAAATTTGTGAGATAAATTTATAACTCTTTCTTGCTGCTTGTTTTCTTGGTTTTTGCAGTTTTCTCAGCTTGGCTGATGACAATGATTCAACGTTTACATTTGCTTGTAGTCAATCTCATGTTCAAGCTACAGGAATTTGCAGCCAGAGGTTTCATACTCTGGCAGAGTGCTCTATTTACAGAGGACAAAAATCAATGTTCCTATTCCTCTCAGATTTTTTCAAAAGGTTTTCTTTTTTCCTGGTGTCTGTTTTTTTCTTGCTGCACAACTGCACTTCTGGAACTTCCATAATTTCATAGTGACTTTATGGTAACTTTCAAGGCATATTGAGTCTTGGCTTCACACTCCCAGCATTTAACTGAGTCTATACAAAATCAGCATGCAGGGTAATTGCATGAAACTTGGATTAGCTAAAGCTCGAGGCACCATGTCTACCAGAGCATCAGATTTCTATCGTGGCCATGCAGCAGGGAAAACTCCCAGGTTTCAGGTTCAGAGCATGAAAAGGATGTTTGTGTTGAGCTGGATGCTGCTGCACAGAGCAGTTCTGCAGCATGTGAGCACACAGGTGCACGGGGATTAATTTGGAAAGGTAATCCATGGCCTGATCAGCAAAAGATTAAAATATTTGGAGTAAAAGCCAACTAGGGCACAGCAAAATGAGGGATGGAAATTACAGCAACATACTCCTGCTTTTCATCCTTTATTCATTTATTCACTTACTCATCTTGACCGTGGTGCTTGTGGAAGCAGAATGCAGTTTGCTTTTATGCATACCTTGCTGTATATAAATGCTTGTTTCTCAGTAGGATTAATATGCATTTCAGGGATAGGATCCAATATCTGCTGAAATCAAAAGGGAAGTTTGTATTGATCTCCAGCTTATTTGAACCAGGTCCAGATCAGGGAAATAAGTGATAGGTTCTGTGTTTCTGAGTGAAGGAACAGGCATCAATTAATGGTGCCACAGCTGGCTCCTGGCACTGTCTGTGCAGGGTAATTGCCAGTTGCTTTGGTAGGTTTGAATGAAATTGAGGCCTTTGGGGTGGAAAAGTACGTACAAGCCTTAGATGTTTTATGTGAAAAATCTTATTTTTCATATGGACTGCGACAGCAAAGAACCATGGGGTTGGAAAGTGCCATTTGTGTGCCAGAGCTCCTGCCAAGTCCCTGTGTGTGGGTGCCACCAGCACAGCCAGCAGAACAAGCCATTATCTGCATGAGTCCCTTGGCAAAGCCAGAGTTTGTGCAGGAAGGGAGAGCAGTTTGCTTTCTTGGGGTGAAGCTGGGCTGGACACAAGCACAGGGCAGGGGAGAGGTGGCAGCACAGCCCTTAACATGCAGGGGGTGAATAAATGTGGGCTTCTACATGTGTTTGCTAAAACAGATAACCAATTAGAGGAGGCAGAGATTTAAGAGCCAATAAACCCTAAATAGAAGGCAGACCTGTCTGCTGTGATGAGGTAGTCATTTAGGCCCATAACAAGTGTCACTGCAGTAATTAGAATATACTGAGAAATATGATTGGAATTTCTGCATGATGAGAGCATTGCCAACTGCTTTTGATGCTGGCTGATAGCACNTATTTATATATGTATATATAGCATTCTTCATTTCCCTATTACATTTGCTGTCAAGGTTTGTACTCACTTTGCAAGTTTTCAAAGTGGTACTGTTTTATTCTGATGTTTTTCATGAGCACTGGCAAAGGGTTTTGCTGTCCTCTCTCTGGAGTTTCAGCTTGCTTGAAACAAAAAAAAAAGATTATTTGTTGTAGATCAATACTCCCTTAAGATGTGAACTCAGCAGCTCTTACATATGAAGCAAGATTTGGCCTGGCCAGGACTCTGATGTTGGATCTCGAGGGCTGCAGAAATTGTGATGAAGAATCAATACCCAGAACAATCTCTCACAGCCCTGTGCAGCCTCTCACCATCTGCTTTTGTCTTGCTGTAGCTGGAGGTAGTTTTCTGCAAATGACATGCAAAATGGACGAATGCAGGAAATTCACATGGAAATTCACTCAGTGCTGNGCCACCAGCACAGCCAGCAGAACAAGCCATTATCTGCATGAGTCCCTTGGCAAAGCCAGAGTTTGTGCAGGAAGGGAGAGCAGTTTGCTTTCTTGGGGTGAAGCTGGGCTGGACACAAGCACAGGGCAGGGGAGAGGTGGCAGCACAGCCCTTAACATGCAGGGGGTGAATAAATGTGGGCTTCTACATGTGTTTGCTAAAACAGATAACCAATTAGAGGAGGCAGAGATTTAAGAGCCAATAAACCCTAAATAGAAGGCAGACCTGTCTGCTGTGATGAGGTAGTCATTTAGGCCCATAACAAGTGTCACTGCAGTAATTAGAATATACTGAGAAATATGATTGGAATTTCTGCATGATGAGAGCATTGCCAACTGCTTTTGATGCTGGCTGATAGCACCAGTAACAGGCTGGCAACACCTGTTCCCAATTCTTTCCCAGCAAAAGGGGAAGATGCTTTTGAGTGGGTTTATCCTTTAGCATCTCCCCTTTCATTTCCAGCCTCTTAGATCCTTTGTAAACAAATAAACAGCAGTGATATTTTAAAGGGTTAGCTGTGCCAGACATTGCTCAAGCTCAGTTAAGAAGAGGTGCCATATATATATATANTTCATTTCCCTATTACATTTGCTGTCAAGGTTTGTACTCACTTTGCAAGTTTTCAAAGTGGTACTGTTTTATTCTGATGTTTTTCATGAGCACTGGCAAAGGGTTTTGCTGTCCTCTCTCTGGAGTTTCAGCTTGCTTGAAACAAAAAAAAAAAAAAAGATTATTTGTTGTAGATCAATACTCCCTTAAGATGTGAACTCAGCAGCTCTTACATATGAAGCAAGATTTGGCCTGGCCAGGACTCTGATGTTGGATCTCGAGGGCTGCAGAAATTGTGATGAAGAATCAATACCCAGAACAATCTCTCACAGCCCTGTGCAGCCTCTCACCATCTGCTTTTGTCTTGCTGTAGCTGGAGGTAGTTTTCTGCAAATGACATGCAAAATGGACGAATGCAGGAAATTCACATGGAAATTCACTCAGTGCTGGACAGGATTGTAAATTTGCTCCCAGGGGTGGGGTTTTGCTGTCAGCAATGATATTCTTCTGTCCTAAATTGCTGTTGGAGGGAGCACTCCCACACTCACCCCTCTCAGTTGGGATGTGCTGCTCCCTTCTGCTGTTTAAGCAGAGGCTGTGCCACCCTAGGTGTGCCTGAGTTATAGGCTGGATAAAGTGAACAATTTTGTACAGCATCTCAGGGTGGAATGAGCAGTTTCAAAATGTGTGCATAGTATTTTGCTCTCCTAAAAACTGTATCTGTTCCTGGATGTGAACAAGCTGAGCTTTCTTGTGCCTTTTTGATATCTTTGCAAGAAAATAGTCAGGATTATGCTGCTGGACATGCACAGCCAGCTTTCTGTCCCCCAGGGCGTGAGGGACTCTAAATATATGCATTGATATGTGCTTAGAGATGGGGCTATTTTTGTATGGAGCTGCTCTCAGCCGTTCAGCCAGGCTGGAGATCCAGGGCAAGCTGAACATCTCTGCAGCCAAATGCTGGGGGTGAGTGTTTATAAGGCAAGCAGGAATCCTGTTGTGTTTATTAATGATCTGAGATGCACAGAAAGTCTGCAAATGGCTGGATATTCATAAAACAGAGGAGAAGTTCAGATGCTGCATGCTGGGATGTTGCAGTTCTGCTCCTGTGAGGACCTTCTGCCTTAGTGTGGTGAATGACCTTCTCATTTATGGAATCCCTCTCTGTTCTTCTCTCCAAGCTATTGTTCTTCTGTGTTAATTAAAACCCAGACAATTAAGTACACAAATGGGCACTCAAGCTGCTGTGCACACCCAGCTGAAAGCAGGGCCAAATGGCCAGAAACAAGTTAGTGGACACATGAGCTTTGTCACTGCAATAGAATGACTGGGTATGAAACTCATGAGTGGGAAAGAAAGTGACATTTAAATTATGCTGCTGTTCCTCCTACAGGCTTTTGACAGGGTATTTTCAGAAAGGAAACTAAATGCACTTAAATGCAACACTTGAAAATAATAACTTAATGTGTTTGAGTCTTAAATGAAAAGTGAACCCTGTGAGTCTCCACGATTCCACTGTGACTTTGACATGGAAAGTCAACACTACAACTCCTCAGATCTTCAGTGCAAGAACTTGTATTCTTAGATGTTGGCCTTGTGCCATTTCTGTTGAGCCCACACAAAAGAATTAGTCATGAGGAGAGTGGAACAGCTGGCAAAAAATGGCAAAAAAACTCCCCAAAACTAAAAAAAAAAAAAAAGCATGAGCAGCTAACTTCATTGTCATGGGCAAAAGACAGCAATGAATCACAGGCAAGAGCAGAACTACCAGGGGGAAAAACAACCTGAAATAAATGTGATTCAAATGTAATTTCAGGGTGTCTCGAGGAAGTGATCCATAGATGGACAGAGAAGTGGAGAAGAAATGGCTCCAGACAGGTAAAGGCTCATTTTTGGTGTTGGAAAGAAAGCTTTATCCTTCTTGTCTCAGGCCCCAGATTTAAAAGAGTATTTATCCATGGGGTTAACTTCATCTGCTCCACTAACTGCACTCCAGCGAGAGATAAGGAGATAATTAAAATTACCACCATGCTTAATCAACTTGCCAGCATAGGGATACTCTCTTGAATTGGGACACAATTAAATTAAGCTTAGCTTCTTCCAAATATATGCAAGAAGTAGACATCTGGCAAAGTCTAGCTGCAAATGCACAGAGCTGCATTATGGCACTCTCCAAGGATAAAGGAAATGGAAAGTGAAAGGATTTGGGAGAGCAAGAGTCCTGCCAACTCCTTTAGTCTTCATCTTGCAATGCAACCTATCAGTCTCACAAAAAATATTAGTGATTTCACTGATTTATTAGTAAAGCAGTTACCTGGTGATTTCACTTGTTTGCCCATATATGCATAAATACATATGAAAATGCATGCATGAATGCTAATGCAGGTTATTTTACAATATTTCCATAAGCATCTCTTACTGTTGTGTTTCACAACAATTTATAACTGCAATTAAAAGGTCAGGAAATGGTACTAAAGGAAGCAGACTAATTGAGCTAATCAGAGACAAGATCAAGGCCCTCCTGGCCTTGAAATCTATAGCTCCATGAAAGGGACTCTGTGAATATTTGCTGAATCTAAGGATATTAATAATCAGCTACATCTACAAGGACATCAGGGATTTAATTTTCACAATATACCTAGAAAGTAAATAGCAGAATCTCCATTCATTTTGCTGAATCAGAAAGTTGGGAAGACCTGCTGAAACCTCAGATGGAGCCCGTCATAGCCAGAGTTTATGTTGCAAATTCCTGAACTCCCAATAAAGAAAAAAAAAGACAATTCAGGTTGGGGCTGGTAAACTCATGTGACAGCCAGTGATGCTCTCACTCTCTGAAAAACCAGAAAAAAACCCAAACAAAACCTATTGAGCACTTTTTAAATGATGTTTACCTTGAACAGGCATCAGCCCACTCCTTTCAATTAACTGTGTGAAGAAAGACAATAATACTCTTTTTCCTCTGCCCAGACAGTAAGAGTAGTAAGTTCATTCACTGTTTTCTGCTTTTCTGTGTTCTCTATGTAATTTACTGTTTCATACATGTGGAGAAGGTTGTAGAAGTACTGTTAGAGGTTGAAAAAATGACTTGTTAATTTATTCCATAGTGAGATATCACTTGAATGCTTTGGAATTGCACTGTCTCCTGAATTCCCAAGTTTCCCAGGTTTCCTTGTTCTAGCCTGAGCAGTGAAGTATATTTAGAGAGCTCCCCTTTCAGGAGATCTCCTTTTCCAACAGGTCCTTCCTCTTGCTGGGATCCTGTTGGCCTTGTCCTGTTCATCCTGGCAAGTGTGTGGAGTGTCACTGGCTAATGCAACACTGAAACCATCCATGTTTCTGTAAGGGGCAGCAGCAACTCAACCCTGAATCTCCTGCCCAGGCAGAATTTGCCACTAGTGCCAGTTCCTAGCCCAAATCTCACCAGGCTTGACCTGGAAGATGTTGTAAGCTTGAAGCCCAAAAGTTCAATGTTGGAAAGGTAGCTCTGGGCAGGGAGGGGAGGGGATGCAAAAATCAAATTGTTGTTTGAAATTCTATTCTTTGAGATGTCAGCACATTTTGCTGAAAAGTTTATGAAGTGATTAGCATGTTATCAAAACTCTCCATGCTGGACTACCTCCTCATAGAAAAAAGTGAATGCTTTCATTAATAGTAATCCCAGACAACCATTCTGACATGCTGATTTTTATTTTCATGCATCAAAGAACTGAGCTTGTGAGGGAAAGAACATTCTAATATCCCCACCATCTTTTCCTCTTCCCTTTCAAACTGAACAGAGCACAGCTCCTCATTTTTCTGTTGTGTTGAGCCACTCTTTTACAACAGTGGGTTGTGAAACCAGAACTCCCACTGACACAGGATCAGAGGCAGGCTTAAGATTTTAGAGGTGGTTCTGAAGTCCTGAGAAGCCCTTCAAAAGCTGTGTGCTTTTAGCTGGGCTGAATCACTACTGTCTTCAGATCTAATCTTTCCAGCAATTGATTTTCCCTTTATCCTCTGTGACCAAACTTCTCCCATGGGAGGAATTATGGTTCCAGCTTTCCTAAAATTCTTTAATTCTTATTCCCAGGGTGGCACAAAAATGGGTCACACTTTGAATCCTGTTTACACTAGCTCTGCAAACTTATTCAATGCTTTTCTCATGCAGATGGTTGCATGTTAGAAAACATATTTGTTAGATGTAAATTTTAGCTGCTTGGGGTCTCTGTCTGTGTGTAATATCCAGCCTAATGTCAGCAAAGGACAACATTTATGTTTTCATTTAAATATAAAGTAAGCAGATGGGACTTCTCTCATCCATGGAGTAGTAAATTAAAACCAAAAGTAACAATTTTTTAATGTTGTGCTCTGCTGGGATGAGGGCTTGGCGTTAT
The DNA here is from genome assembly GCA_013401375.1 of Spizella passerina. Taxonomy (NCBI): domain Eukaryota; kingdom Metazoa; phylum Chordata; class Aves; order Passeriformes; family Passerellidae; genus Spizella; species Spizella passerina. The sequence goes on from WBNQ01081222.1 coordinate 13,677, forward strand.
GACATCTGCTCTGGTTTGAGGATTCCAGGAGCTGCTGTACAGCATTTTCTGTAACACTGAGATGAATTCTGCTAATATCATTTTGCATAATCCTGTGAACAGGCACACAGAAAGTCTGTGCTGCCCCCTCCCCTCAGAATACAGCACAGAACAGGCCTGGATGCTCTCACAGCATATGTCAATAATGATCACCATGGCTGAAACACTCACACAAAATCCAATTCAGATTATCTGAACAGGGAGAAGAGTGAAGAAAAGAGGTACCAGTCTGCCAAGCTGTAGCTTGGTATCCCAAGTAAACAGCTTTTCCTCAGTCAAATTTAGAATTCAGATTTTCTGTGAATCTGCCAATCATTACAGCAAGTTATTGAGATTCCACTGAATATTCACAGAATCATCAAGGTTGGGAAAGCTCCCTGAGACCATGGAGTCCCAGCAGTGCCCGATGCCCACCTTGTCCCCAGCCCAGAGCCCTGAGTGCCACCTCCAGCCCTTCCTGGGACACCTGCAGGGATGGGCACTCCAAAGCTCCCTGGGCAGCCCCTGCCAAGGCCTGAGCAGCCTTTCCATGGGCAAATTCCTGCTGGTGCCCACCCTGAGCCCAGCCTGAGGCCGTTCCCTCTGCTCCTGTCCCTGTTCCTGGGAGCACAGCCCGACCCCCCAGCTGTCCCCTCCTGGCAGGGAGTTGTGCAGAGCCACAAGGGCCCCCTGAGCCTCCTTTGCTCCAGGCTCAGCCCCTGCCCAGCTCCCTCAGCTGCCCCTCACATGACAGACTCCCTAGAGGACCTTCCAGATGTTTCTTCAACAGACAGATGTCTTATGGTGCCAAGCAACTATCAATATTGACTTATTTTTGTCCTTTATGTATAAACTGTTAAAACTTTTCCTCATTTACCAGACACAAAGCATGACCAGCAGAAGAGTAGATCATCTTGGAGAGTTCAACACAACATGCCACAGTTATGGCTTAAAACTGAAGTGCTTCTTCCATTTCTATAATCCAGATTGCGCTGAGGGTGTTTAGGAAGCAGATATTCTCTTGGATCCTTCAGGAAAACATTTTTTTTGGCAAATCCAGACAAAATACAAGTTCTTCTTATAGATTTACTTGACTTCTTACTTTTTTATTTTCTTAATTTTTTATTAACACCATCAACCTGTCAGGAATGCCTTTTTCAATAAGATTGTGTTAGTCATTTGCAAATAGTTCCTTTTTACTTCTCTCTGAGGAGAATGAACAGTGGGTGACACTAAGGGACAGGAGAAAACATCAATTGTGTGTTTATTTCAAGGCTGTACAATTACTTTTGTTGATGTTTTTGTTCTGTGACAAATATAATAAATAGTTAATATTGTGAGTGATGATATTTTAGGGAATCACATTGAGAGAAGGAAAAAAAATCTTATTTGGTCTCAAGTGTTCATATAAACTTGCTGTGCAGAAGGAAATATGATGAATAAATATGTTACATAGACTTCTAGGGGTAATTTCATATACACAGAGACCCTGGGACTGGGGCTCTGTGCAGGTGCAGAGCAACATTAAAATTTATGCAATTGTAGAATTTAATCCTTTATGGAAAATGAACTTTCCTCCTGAATCAGCCAGAATGTCTGAGCTTCTAGCAGCAGTAGCTGCATCATGTGCAGAGGTCTCTGAGCTGCCTCCTTCCCTGACACCTGCACATATTCCCCGCTAGCCTTGGTCAACATTACCATTTTTCATCAAGAATTTTGAGCAAGGAGAGCTTAAGAAGCTTTTTCCTTTCCTTTCCTTTCGTTTCTTTTCCTTTCCTTTTCTTTCTTTTCTTTTCTTTTCTTTTCTTTTCTTTTCTTTTCTTTTCTTTTCTTTTCTTTTCTTTTCCTTTCCTTTCCTTTTTTCTTTTTCCATTGGAGCTTTTGTTGAGGAAATACAGAACTGGGAGTGCAAAAGCTTGGAGATATGGCCATTTAATAACACACCCATTTGGAACCCTGAGGGATCAGGAATACCTTAAATGCCACCTCCTTCTGCAGATTTAAACTAGGGAGAAGTGCTAATCTTCATTGATGGCTTCTTTTGAAAAAATAAGGAACATTTCCTTCTTTGAGACAGATGGCTGAAATGGAGATGTTTCCTCTTCTACCCTCATTTACCTCAGCAGCTAAACTGCTCACTGAAGAGGTAGGGCACTTCAGATCACAGCTTCTTCTATCCAGGGAACTGAAATTCAAATTTAAATGCTTCTCAGCCTTCCTGGAGAGTGCTTCATCAGCACCGTGTGCTTCACCCTGCGTCTCTGTGAGCACAGGAAGGAGTGTTCTCCTCCAGTGTTTAAGGGAAGCTGTTTATTTTGCATGATGTACTAATTTGGAAGCAGATGCACACCTTTACATTCTAATCCTACAGTTAGGAAGGAGAAAAAAAGTAAGTTCAGATTCCCTAAAATGTGGCAGGTCATTCCAAAGAGACTCTCCTGCACTCTGCTGTGTTCTACAAACTGGATATAAGGAGTTACTGCTGATTATCACTCCTGCATTCTTCTAATCCCACATTTTAAAGTTCTCATGAAATTTTAAAGTTCTCATGAAATTAAAAATGAGCATTTTGTGCTGGAACAGTTTTGTTCCTTAGTAATAATGGAGAAAATAGCAGCTGGTCTTTGCAAGTGGCAATCCCATGTGGACTCTGGAAATACATTTGATTGTCTTTAGGGCAAGAACTAATTCAGAGAAAGGCTCTTTATTTGCCACCTGTGAGCCTTGACCTCGACCTGGAAAGTCTATCCTCACTGTTGCATGAGGGGCAATTAAACTTCTGTGAAGCAAAACCTCCCTGTGATAGCAAAGTATGTCAAGTGTATCAGAGCTCCAACCTCCAACCTCATTTTATTCCCTTTAAATGTGCCAAGCTGCCTCACGTTAATTTGAATAAACTGAGAACAACAGCATTTAATAGCTTTGGAAAACTTGAAAGTTCCTTTAAGGGTAGCCACGATTTATTTATGTTGAGGGAAAAGCAGGTTTACAAATTAAGTAAGACACAGATTTCCAGTATGAGGAGTGGGGATCAGACACTATCAGGAGCAGGGTTATTTAATATCTTTGTTATACCCAAATGAAATGCATTCAGGACCCCCTTTTTATCTGACATCATTAAAGATGCGAATGTTTACAAGAGGAAAGAGAATCCTGGATGCTGAAATGCAACTCAGCTTATAGTTTTTCCTGATCAAATCAATTCTTCTGGAATGCTGGGTGCCAGGGTTTGCAGTTCTGCCTTGATCCCATTCCCAATTTTCCTCGAGAGCCTTTCTGAAACGCTGCTGATGAGGAGGGAGCAGAGCAGGAGCAACCTTTGCTGCCTGAGCAAAACTCAGCATGACACAAAGCATGCAGCTCAGCCTCCTTTAGGGTGTTTAAGACACAGACCTCATTTTTCTGGATGAAAAGCAGACAGCAGACAGGGACACTGCCAGCAGCAGCTGTGTCAGCTCAGGTTCTCCCTGCAGGAGGGACCTGCAGGGCTGGAGAGGGGGAGGCACAAATGGCAGAGCCCACTTTTAACCACACCAAAAAGTTCCCAGGGACTGTCCAAATCACAGCAAATGACACTGATCAATAGTGAAAAGTATGGAACCATTAGGATCTGTTTAAAGTGGGGAGCTCAGCTTGCGTCCAGAGCATCAATACCTCCATGTGGATGAATAATGAGTGGCTTGGTCTGGTATCTTAATCACAAAAAACATTCCAGAGGAAAAAAATTAAAACACAGTTTAGGTAAGTAGAAAAGAGGAATGTTTTGAGCAGAAAAACCTTTACCCTCCTCACAGAAAAGCCTTAATTGAATCATAGTTAACACAATTAAATCAAGATATTTCATATCCAATTTATCCCCAGGAAAACAGGATTTTATTGTGTTTACTTTTATAGGAAAAATTATACTTAGCAGTTTTTAAGAACTCAAATATCAGAATAAGGTAGAACTACTTTTAAAGAAGAAAAGAGTAGCAATTTTGAAGAGACACACACAATACAAAATATGTGATTTCAAAGTAGACTATATTAACATTTCATACTGCTTAGCATTAAGATGATCATTGCAGGGTAGGACCTATATCATACCATATCTATTGATAAATTATAAATTAATAAAAGACAAAATATTTTAAAAACAGTCTTTATTATATTTAATTATTGTATTTGTAACATGACTGCCTCACAGTCAATAAGATCAGGTCAAATGAAATTAATTACATTTTTCAACTCACTTTAGATATATTTGGATGCTCCTCAAGCCATTAAAATAATAGTGATGTCTATAAATAAATTTAGCATTTTCCCAGCACTTATTATTATTGGAATGTCTCTATAAACAATGCTGCTTTTGTTAACTTGGGACCAATTAATAAAGCAATGCCTGCCACGATCTGTAGATCATCAAAACTTTGATTAGGAAGGCTGTAGCAACTTTGGTTTTCTCTCTAAAGAAGTGATCTTTTTCAATGCCTGCTGGAGAAACAAGAATTTGCTGACAAACAAATTGAATTTAGATAGAATTTACCTTTAAACCTACCATTTAAAGGAAAGGAAAAGGTGTGACCTGCTAACTGCTGCTAGAGGGAAGTTATTTTCTTCTTTATTTTCAAGTTTATTACTTTTTGTCTACCTACTTATAAAAGCAGCAGATACTTCATGATCCATGGTTCATACTTTTTACTCCATCACTACATATTCTGTAATAACTTCTGGTTGCAGTCCAGTGTGATCTGTACATTGTGACTCGGTTGGAAATGCTGCATCTCTTCTCAGCTTTGCTAGAAAAGGTGCTGAAATCTATACCCGAGCAAAAGGAGAGGGAAAGGCTCCTGGAGTTTGCTGTTCTGGGTTTGTGTTGGGGAAGATGAAACAGAAAAGCCTCATAAATATGATTGTCTGGCAAAAGATTTTGAGAATATGGAAACTATAAGCGAGATTGAAATGAAAGCAAGATTTGAGATCCCTCAGTTACTGAACAACTGGAAAACAATGGTGTGGCCAGCTGAAGGTAATCCCCTTCTGATGGAACAACACCCTCTGCTTGCAGACAGGCNAATAAACCCCAAATCCCAGCAGGGCCCTGCACCCAGGCCCTGTGCAATAAACCCCAAATCCCAGCAGGGCCCTGCCCCCAGGCCCTGTGCAATAAACCCCAAATCCCAGCAGGGCCCTGCACCCAGGCCCTGTGCAATAAACCCCAAGTTCCTGACCTGGCTGCAGAGATCTCTTGTCTCCATCTGTCCCAACCATCCTACCCCCGATGCTCCTACAGGATTGCACTGTTTAATGGGACAGAAATACGGAGAATTCAGCAGAGGCAGGTGCAGAGCTGCACTTAGGGCGGTGTTTTCCCAGGAATGCCGTTTCCCCACTCACGCCTGCTCTGTCGCTTGGAACTCTTACATGAATCCAATCTCTTGAGTTGCTCAGATGTTTTTCCCTTAAAGCAGCTTCCTGACCCATCTCCCATCATCCCAGTGAGAGCCTTGGCTGTGCCTTGAACATCTCCACACAGGCAGAGTCTCGCTTGGTGGCGTGCCAGAAGAGAGACGCAAATAGCTGGAGATGGCCCGTGATGAAGATTACAAGCAGCACTTAAATGGCTTTGTTCCCATGACCTGCTTCATTTCCTGAGCTCATGGGGTTACAAATCCCATTCCGGTGTGTTTGCCATGGGGGCAGGCTGCTCTGTCAGAGGCAGACACGAGCAGAGCCGTGCCAGGGCTGGCTGCCCCCGAGCCGAGCCGTGCCCGGCTCCCTGCGCGGAGCTCACCTGCCGCAGCTGCCTTTGGGATTCACACACAGCTATTCCGGGTCCTGCATGGGAAATCCTGCTAATTGGGTAAACCCACTCTAGTGTGCAGGCACCAACTGGCAGACACAACTTTCACAATGAGAGAGATCCATAATTTTCAAATGTAACTAACAATTTGTGACAATAAAGCAGCAACGGGAGCCAAGATGCTGGCGCTTCTCCTTGTCACCTCTTTCAAGCACAGTAACTAGAATTTGCATTTGTTTCCTTTCCAAAGGCAGTTACTTATTTATAAAGTAGGCATTTAATGCTTGCAGCTTCTTTGGCACGATTTTATTTTAGGCAAAGTCTCTAAAGAGTTTAGTGCTGTCTCTCTTAAGGAAAGTACTCAAAGAGTACTTAATTAATGCTGCATCAAACCAGAGAAATGGCATCATGCACTCACACAACAGAGACCAGAACTGTCTCAAAATGGGTAAATAACAACAGTGAGACAGGAAAATGAGGATAATGGGAGTGTACAAAATTATGGATGACATGGACACAGCAAATTAAAAATTCTTGTTTAAAATTCCTAATGGTGACATGGGCAATGTGTTTCAAAGCTGCAGAACTTTATCACTGTCCATTGTCACTCATGATGCAGTGTCCTGGTCAAACAGCTGCATCTCTGTCTCCCTTGTCCCAAGCATATTCCTGGCTTGTAGAGCTCCTTCGAGGGGAATTTTCAATTTTTTTTCATTTTTAGACCGGGCCCTGGGCTATGACATGCAGGATATCAATCACTCTTTCCCTGGAGGTTGAACTCCCCCAAAAAATTCTATGCATGAAGGAAGGTCAGTGCCAGAATAACGTTTTTAGAAGAAAAGTATTCTTCGCTTGGCATTTGACTGTGGGCATAAATCTTTAAAGAGAAAAAAGAAAACACAAAAGGACAGAAACTTGGAGGGGGCAGGTTTTGGAATGCTGACTTAAGCAGGGAGGGAGTGGCTGGATTGAGCAAGGGCAGCTTTTTCAGGTAGCCTGTGTTCATGATGCTGGTTCCTGGTGGCAGAGGTGGCCAGGTGAGCCCCAGGCCCTAGAACTGCCCTGTGCTGCTCCCAGCCCTCTTTTCTGTTAAAAACCTCCTGCTTCACCTGTTGCTTTTCTGTTTTTTGTGGATGTTTTTAATTTTTTTTTTCTTTTTTGGGTGTGATTCCTTAATTATTTCTTGTCAGAACCAGTTTGGTAGGCTGTCAGGAAAAGGAGGTTTGGAGTCATTAAATCGAACAGTTCTGACATGGCTTCTAAACAGCTCCTAAGTGCCACTTGATGGATGGCTGTCTGGAACAATATCCTCATTCCTGCTGATATTCCCCACCAAACCCAAGCCTTACAAAGTGTCTCGGAGTCCCAGCAATCACCGATTAGCAATAAATTATTCCGTGGCACTGCGGATCTCTCTCAGTCCCTTCCAACACTCCAGCTCCATATGGCATTTGGAAAGGATTAGGCATCATATGGATAATGTGCACATTTGGAGTTTTGTCAGAAATGAGGGAAGGGAAAGAGACCCCAAAGCCAAGATTCACTTAGGGGTAGAATGCAATTTTTCCCTCTCTGTGGATTATTGGGGATTAGGTGACCTCTTTAAGGTCCTTTCAGCTTTAGGGTTTTGTCCGTGCCCTCCATGTCCCATCCATTCCCATCGTCTCCACCCTGATTGAAGTAGAAAATGGGATTTTTGAAATGTCTGTGAAGCATCTGTCAGTGCCCACTGCCAAAGGAAGCTGAACTACATGTCCAACCAGCTTAGACAACTCCCATGGTTTTTTGGCCATTTTAAAGCAACAAAAAAAATGTAGACCTCATTTGGAAATTTCCTGTAAATCAAGAAAAAGTTTAATTTTCAAAACCCAACTTGAATTTTATGAAGATAATTCATATCAAATATTATATAGGGAGAAGTTGCTCTGTTTCATTCAGCTTCTGGAGAGAAATAATTATGCTCTTTACAATTTGAAGTGCATTTGTATTCCTTCCAAATAGTCCTATTACAACAAATGAAGTACTTACTATACATCTTTTTCCTGCTGCTTTTCAACTTAAATTTAATTTTCACATAGATTTATTTAAAACAATTCTCAACATGACTCAGCCAAATGATGAATTTATTGAGGGTTCAGTAAATGTGCAATCCAGTTGAAGTTAAAAATGGCTGCTTTGTAATACTGTGCCTAAATGAAATTACCCATTGTAGCCAGCTATGGTGCATCCATTTAAAGTCTATTTCTTGAGGCACACATTCAATCTTTAACAGACAGAAAGCATTGTGAAAATATGTTGTTAACAGGAAAACGTATATATACATATATAGCATTAATATTAAGCAAATGCTTTAATTTATTTTTTTTGCTCTCTGAGCCAGCTTGAGCAGTTATTGGTGTACACACTTTGTGTGTGCAAAGAATACACTGCACATATAAATGATGGCTCATTTTTTGTGGCTCATAATACATGACTGTCCAAATGCAAATAGTTTAATCTTAAGAAGGAAAGTTTAATCGAATGGATTGTAGAGCATAAAAATATTTGTAATGGGATCTCATTGCAGAGGAGGTTTGTGATTTGTATTGATGATAGAACAGACTATGTGAGGACTGTGCCTCAGGCAAGGTGTGATTCTGTTTTCTTTTCCACCGTTGGCACAAAGTCAGCAGTTACATCAGAGATAAGTCTAAAATCAGCCTCTCTCATAAGGAATGCTTGGGTTCAGCATGAGATCTTTCCAAATTCACCAGTTTTAAGAGTGGGACATAAATTTTCTGAGAGGATTCATCACTGAGGTTACAGATGGCTGCCCAGCATGGAGGTGCATTCAACTCTTTTCTTATTTGGGGGTTTTGATCAAGTTACCCACACAAAGTTAGGTCAGGATAAAGGTAATTTCTCCAAATATATAAACATTGAGGATCTCTGTCCATATCACTATAGGCTGTGTAGCATCAACAGACTTGGTGTGTAATCCAAAATCCACTTAATTTTGTGGATGAACTTCTGTCCTCACCATTCTGGATGAGCCCTGTATTTCCTCCTTTAGATGTACTTTATGCTGTTTATTCAGTAATGCCCTGACTCATAGAGAGGGATTTCCATAACTGCCTTTGCAAGAACTCACAGAAAGGGGGGAAGACACAATTCCACACCCTCAGCCATTCCCAGGCTCTCAAAGTCCAGCTGCATTCCATAGTTTCCATTGCAGCCCATCCAGCATGCAAATGAGACTCCAGACACACAAATTATTGCGAGTAGAATTGTTTTATTCTTTCTTTAAACCAGACCAAGAAAAGCTCAAACTGTTTCATCTTCCTTCCCCAACATTTGTTCAAAGGTTGACAGCTGCATGCTAAGGAGATGGGCTGACCATGGAATTCCTACGAGGTGAGGAGGGAACATCCTGGGAAGGAGCTGGCTCTGGGTGTGTCTTTAACCCCAGCACCACAAGGGAGAGGCAGCAGAGCTTATCCAGCTGCCTCCAAGGGCTTCCCTGTGCTTTGGGCAGATGCTGAGCTCTGTCTGTCATCACAGCCTGCCTGACTCAGTGTAAGATCACACCCTGCTCTACCCTAGAAGAAATTCTTCATGGCTGCAGTGTTACCTCTTGATACAGGATTAATGGAGTGCAGCAAATACTCAGATATTGATTATGAGGACTCATTTTTCATTGTAGATATCTCCTGCCTACTAAGCTCTACAGCCAAGTATGGAATTTAAAAGAGTACTATGTTCAAAACACCAGAATCCAGAACTCTCTTGCTTCCTGTTGCTTTACTTTAAATCACAGAGGATGTACCAAAGAAAAACGAAAATGTTTTGATTTGTTATTAAGCCATGGATTTTAACCAGATCCTGGTTTAAAATCCTTTCACCTGACTATCAGAACTTTCCAACCAATATATTTTATTGCCATGATGGCCCATCAAAAAGTAGCTTTGTGTGACACAAGCAGCATTTCCTGACAATCCTACAAAAACATTTGGAGCTCCTCATAGTTTGACTATTGACGTTCTCAGATTTGGGTAGATTTCCCACATGGCAGCACAAGGGGTTGCTTTCTTTGGGGAATTTTATGCTCATGAAGTACAGTTCCAAAATAATGCTGGAGCTTGGACTGATATGAAAACCTCCAGAGTTCCTGGATTCTTCACAAGGCTCATTAATTCTTTGAAGTTGATAGAACAGTCTGGTTTCTCTTCTGTACTCAGGGACATGGAAGGTAAAGAAGGCATTTGGGTTTTGTTATTTTGAAATCAGCCAGTGAAAAGGGCCTGCCATAAACAAAGCTTATGAATAAATTAATGCATCTGACAAAGAAGTTAATGATCATATGGACTGAGCCCAAATTCATGATCAATGAATCATGTAGGCTGCTCTGTTTAGGCTTTGGCAAATCAATACTCCATTTTGTTAAACAAGTAAAATAGATTTTTTTGGGGGGTGCTCTGGGATAATTTTTAAATATAAAGTGCCAGACAAAGAAATCTTCAGGGGTACTTGATAGTATTGCTTAGAGCTTTCCAAATTTCTTTGCTTTTTGGGATTTATTGTCTTGTTATGCTTCTTAGCAGGTGCCAACACACAGCAGCTAAGCACTTACAAGAAAGAAAGAACCAGGAAAAATTAGAAGACTCTTTTGTAGGTACAGAGCTATGAAAAAGCCCATGACATTGCAGATTTATTAGTGTGGTGTAATTATAGAATCACAGAATTATTTAGGTTGGAGAAGACATTTAAGATCATCGAGTCCAACCATGAAGTGTGTCCCTGCCTTAAAACTGTTAAGACTGCTGTTAAAAGTGGGATTGGTCAATGGAAGGAGTTTCTCCGTTTTATTTTCTCCCTCAGTTTGTAACATCCAGCTCATGAATGGTTTTTCTTTTTCCTTTATCATCTTGTGTTGGAGTTTTATGTGATGCTGGTGGTTAAATTGTCCTTCAGGGTCCTGCCACAATTGTAATAGGCAAAGAAACCCCAGCACATGAAACCCAGCACATGAAACCCCAGCCTGTTGTTTTTGTGTGATAGAAAATATAAAAATCAAGATTTCTAAAGGAATTTAGGTATATAGTGATGCAGATAGATCCTGCTCAAGGGCTAAGAAATAAATTTGGAATTTTCTATTGAGCAGAAAGATTATGCCAATTCCTCAGGAAGAAATTTAAGTAACTAATGTGGGTTCCTGAGGGTGGATAAACTGGCAACAGGCTTTCAAGAAAACTTGATTATTTTTTGAAAATTGCTCCTGCAATATCACATTCAAAGGAATAAATATCAGTTCTGCTTCTTGCCCCCACAGCATTTTCAGAGTGGGTCGAGCAGGTGAGGTGATTAATCCTGAGGAATGTAATCCTGCTCCCCAGCTTACATTCTGCTCCAGTAATCCTGTAGATCCCACCAGACATCTACATGGGCTTGGAATGGCATCACAGTTCCCTAATTCTGGGCCCAAAAGTGTTGGGTCACAGCTGGTGCTATGAAGGACATTAGTATTGCTGATTCTGCAGCTGTCCTCTAGTTCCAGCAAACTCCTGAAATTCCTGTCTCTGGGGCTCAATGAATGAAGAATAAATAACTGGAGAAGAGAGCAGAAAGTTTTTCCTTTTGGTTAGGGCAATGACAGTGTCCTGCACTTGATATTGCCTGGGCAGGAGTCCTGGAACGCTGCTCCTGGAGAGATGTGAGCACAGCCACAATGCCAATCTGATTACATAGATCAAAGTGCTCTGCTGCTGCAAAGCTCTGAGAACTCGCAGCTCACATTGGCAGAATTAGATTTGTGGCTAAGTGGAATTTTTCATCATCACAGCAATTTGTTTTGGTACTTAAGGATGAATGTAGGGGCCTAACTTTAAGAAGCCAGCATTGAACGCCTTGGTTTTCTAAGAAAAGCTGCTGCTGCCCAGCTCCCCAGTTATTTATTACCTTCAGCAGCACATATTATTAGAGACAGTGTTCAGAACCACTGTCCAGTAGGAGAACAACCAGTACTGAAATGGGAATAAGAAATGACCCCTTCCCCTTGCCCTGTTGGCCTCTGGTCTTTCACCGAGTTTATCTATGCAAATACTGCCCTGCTAGAAAATTACTCTGGGATTTTAATAAGGAATCTGAACAAGAAGCTGCTGCTGAACCCTGAATTAGGCATTCTGGATGGTCACTGCATTGAGTCAGCAAAGAAAAGAAACCAACTGTTCTGCAAAGGATAAATTATTGTGTCCTAAAATGGTTTATGTTCCCTTGGCTATTTGTAGTGAGGGATTGAAAGTCAGGTAGAGGACACAAGATATTGAACAGATCACTGGGGACTCTCCCAGCTTTGGGCTGCTAAAATTCCTCAGAAGTGTATCAGAAAATTCTCTGCAGAACAGGACAAAATGGACACTATTCTCAGGCTGAGACCACCCAGAGACAAACAAACACTCTCTCCATTAAAACAGAAGGACATCCCAGCACATCCTAAAATCAGACATTTTTGCCTATTCTACCATTCTCCCTGCCTGCAGAATCACATGTTGCTGAAGGTGTTTTTGAAACCCAAGCAGAGCTCAATATTAATAGTGACAGAGTTAGTTACTGTCCTTTATCAACTTGGGATCAAATGTTCCAAAGAAAAATCAATGGAGTGTTTCCCCACAGTGTTTCTGAAAGCAAGATCAAATACCTGCAGCAGATAAAATGATTGTTTTCCCAAGCCATTAGCATGATTCAAGTGATACGCTCCTAAAATAACTTTATGCAGAATCAGTGGTTTTTAAAAGAGCATTTCAATTTCATTTGTCTATAAATATTTCCATTTTGGCATCTCTTTCATGCAGCTGTATCAAAAGCCCTGTGTCAGGCTGGTGCAGGCCATTGCATCACCTCCAGAGTTAGAGGATGCACTCTTATCCACAAAGGATTGCTGGGTGGGATCAAGCTCAGGGTGTTTGGATCTCCTTGAAGGTCTCTTCCAACCTGGATGATTCTGTGACAGGGCTGAGGCGCCTCTCACTGGGGCTCCTCTCCAGGCTGAGGAGCCAGAGCTGGACACAGCACTCCAGGGCTCCATAAATAAAAGACAAAAAGTTATACACAAAACATGAGAGAATTAACATTAAATCTATAGAAAAAATGATGGATTTTAGGCAATAGAAAGATTGAATTTGCCAACAGCTTGGATGGTAGAGCTGGAATGTCTCACATATTTTAATTTGATGTGAGCTCAAGTGTGACTTGTTTTACTTACAGGTGCTTGCAGAAAGTTGTATCCAGGACCCTGCTGTTGCCTGAGTCAGTGAAAACCATCTCCATTGCACAGTTCTCTACAGAAGCTTGTACATATCCATGAGCAGGACTTGTACATATCCTTGTACACATCCACAGGTGGGACAGTGCATATCCTTGTACATATCCATGAGCAGGACTCTAAAGTCTGCAGTTCTCCATGGGTAATTTGGTAGGTGTTGCATGGGGTAGGAGTAGAGAAAGGGGACAAAGAGCTGTGAGAGAAACAATGATGTACAGAGTGTTTTTCAGATCAGTTTTACCAATGCTGTGCCTCATTCAAGCAGTGTTCCTGACAGTGTGGAGAAAGAGAAAGAGCTGTGATGGCCACAGCAAGAAAGACATGGAAATCTCCATGTTAGAGAAAGCTCAGTGTGTAATAGAAAGCAAGTTGGCTGCATCTATCCCCCAGACAGAGATTTCACTCATCATTGTTACAGAATGAAAAATTTAAGAAAGCCCCAAGAGAAGAATTTTCTTATTTTATTCAAACGAAGCTTCCATCTGAAGGCGCATATGCCACCATATGGGATACATTTCAGGCATTCATTAGGAGAAGAATAATTAGTCTAGCATCATACCAGGAAGAAAGGAAGAGGCCCAGAGGATAATTACTTTAGAAACAGAAATAAAAGACCTTGAAACTAAATTTGCTAGGGACAAGTCTATGAAAAATGAAAAAAAAAAGGAACCTTATTTATGGGAATTTGAATTCTGTTATCAAGGCAAAGAGGAGAAAGGGCATGTGCACGACAGGATTATTTTTAGCTTGGGGAGAAGCTGGTACATTATTGTTTCAATGATTATGGAAAACATGTAGTCTCATATTTCAGCCATTCACCACAAGCAAGAAGCCTCTTCTGTAGTGCAAAAGAGATTAAACACTTCCACATTATCCTGGGAAGAACTGCTCTGTGTGTCCTCTCTTTGCAAATACACCATTAATAGTGCTACTGGTCATGGGCTTTAAATGCAACTGTGACCCTTTAAAGGTTGTCAAAAAGGATTATTCCTTTGTAGAGCTTCCTATGAAACGGCCTGCAAGAAAGAGAAATAGCTGTATTATGTAAATAAAGCACAGATTGAATAACAGGAGAATAAAGAAGGCTCAAAAGTATGTCAGACAGGGATTTTTCTGTGAGCAATTAAACACACTGAGATAGTGCTCTCTATACATCAACTTAATCCTAACCATGCATTGAGCCAACTTATCTGTACTTCACCTTCTGGAGGGGAACAGGTAGACACATTATACTGAACAAAAGCCATGCATTGTATAGTGCACCACAGTCTGTCTCTCAAGCCTCAGGCCCTAAGTAACTAACCCTAATTAACTGTGGAGTTTGGAGTTTCTGTGCTACTCAAAAGGCCCATGGGAAGTGAACAGCGACAAGATTTGGCCCTTGAAAAGAAGCACTGGTGACTGGATTCCTCCTCTTCATGCCAGGAAACACCTGATATTCTGCAGCACTGAAATTGTAATGGGAAGTAAAGACTTGTCTAAGTGCAATCCTTTGATTGGGACAGCGGTCAAAGGGACAGGACTTTGATGTCTGGAGCTCTTTGCAGCAAAGAATAAAATGAGATCTCGCATTGCTGTGTGTGAGACAGATGGTTTGGGATATGACAGTGGTTCATTCAGACTGGGAGCACTTGTTACAGTGCATTATCTTCCAAAGATACAGAGAGAGCTATCTAGCATTTTGTGACTCACCTACAGTATAAACAAGATAATTACCTGGTTCACCTGCTCGAGCTGGGAGATCGATTATGGAAGCTAATTAGAGACCTGTTTTAAGCAGATATGAACTCATGAGTTTTTGTTATGGGTTCTTCTCCTCTTAACACACCACAGAGAAAATCATAGAACAACAGTGATTAGCCTTATTTCATTCTTATTGCTTCTCCCGTTCAGACTGAAACCACAGAAAGCCAAAAGTGTAGCTAATTTACTTTAGCAAGCTAGAAAATGTAAGTTAATTTCCTTGCTTTACTACTTAGAAAGCTCTGCCAGAGCATTAATGTCAAAGGAAAACAAAGAAAAAATACGTATCCATATGGAATATGAATATAGCTCATGGTAGCTTGACAAACACTGGCAGAGAACACTGTCACACTTGCAAGGAGGTAACAGATGTTGGTAGTGATCTTTTGAGCTCTTGGTTACTAGCACATATCAGCAGTGCAGCAGAGACATGTTCCAGGTTGGGATGTTTGGTTTTGGTTTGGTTTGGAGTTTTTTATTTTATTTTTCTGGAATTGGAGAATGCTTCTGTCTCCTTTAAGTAGCAGTATTCCTTGTCCCAAAAGCAGAATATCCCTAGCGGAGCCCACAAATTCCTGACTGTTCATATCTGAGCACATCATATGTCTGTGATCTGCAGTCAATTCCCAGATCCATGTGTGCTGTCACACTCCAGCAGGAATTACTGCAGAATCTGTTGAGTCTGCAAATTTCACACAGCATCTCTGCCCACATGTGGGATGAAAAACACAAATGACTTTGGGAAGGCAGAAAGACTTCAATAATTAGTGCTTAATTCCTGAGTGCCCTGCTGTCTAGTGCAGCTCTGAGCAGGGCACTCAGCCCTCTGGGGTGACAGAGATCTGACAGATCCACCAGGCTTGGCTGTGAGCTGGCACTGCCACTGGGAAACTCCAAGGAGGGAAATGTGGCCTGAACTGTACCTTCCTTGTCAGACAGCTACAGCAGAGCTGCAAAGAGACCTTGGCATTTCAGCCACACAATTGTAAACTAAACCCTGCATTTATCAGGAAGCTCTAAACAATTTAGATTTTCACCAAATCCTCAACAGATTCTTTTTGAGAATGTTTGACAAAATATTGCAGACACCAAGCAGTGAGGCACAAAACTCTGAGCTGGGAGGTACAGGCTGGGTATTTCACCTGACACGTGCACAGCCAAGGGAGGCATCATTCAGAGACCTTGTCTGCCATAAACAGGCTGTACACAGAACATGAAGCTTCCCCTGCTCCTCTCCTGAGTGCTCACTGAGCACCACAGTGCACTTCTGTGGCTCCTGGCACAGCTGCTCCATTCAGTGCTTACCTGGGCACTGAATCCATGGAAGGAACAGGAGTGAATGGTTCCAGTGAGCAGAGCAGTAACCTGAGTAAGGGAAATGTGAGCTCACATTTGGCACAGCACACAAAATGAGAAGGGCATCCACCACCTCTGAGGCTCTGAGAGGACAGCACAGTGGGTAAATTGGGAAGTAAAGATCCTTTTCCCANCAAGCCTGCTGAAACATGGAGTCAGATCCTTGTCTCTTCCCTCAGCCTGAGACCCCTGTGAAGATCACCACAGAACATAGCAATGGTAAAAAATCTATCAGTAAATATAATATTGCACTTTAAAGCAGGCCTGACAGCAAGACCAAACTGTGCTTGTATTTAATGGTCATTCATCTCTGCAATGAAAAGGACTGATAGTTCTCTCTTTCCTTTTCACTTAGAGATCCAGTGCAATGTTCACAAGAGCCAAAACCAGGTTATCAGTGTACCAATGCAAGGTGCCAAAGAAAACTCTTACTCAAATCAAAGTAAGAAAGGGAGAAAATGAAAAAGCCTCTCCCAATAACACCCAACAACACAGAGTTAAGGAATGGGGAGAGGAATATTATATTTTAGAGACCAGAGTTATATCAATGTGAAGGTTCTGTGTAGTTGGTCTTTATCAATCAGACAAAGGCTGGATTTTCACCTTAGCTTCTTAAATACCCCACCCAATAATTAATTTATCTGATATGGGACAGCTATATTATCCCTGAAGAAGGTGATTTGTATAGATCTAAAAGCAAATGCCTCGGCAAAAGACAGGGTTGATCATTATTTCAAAGCTCTTATTTTTCCCCAACTCTTAAGGCTTGGGAAATTATTTATTTGACAATCTGAAAATAAAACTTGAGCTGTATTAGCATGTAGACTGCTCAATAAAAGGGAAGAAAAGTGAGAGAGAGGATTAATAAATTACATGCTAGAAATGGGAAACAAGATTAGAGGTGACGTTTTGGCAATGTCTTCCTCACAGTGAAGGATAAAAATGAAACAAGATTAGTTGGAGAGGAAGGAGGGAGTCAATCAGTAGGAAAAATGAATTTAGAAAAAGTGAGAAAGCCTGTGAAAAATGGAGGAGTTGATTGGGATAAAGGGTGCAATAAAAATTCTCTGTGGCAAGGAGGGACATCACTGCTCTCCAAAGGTAAACCTCAGTGAAATGGGGCAGAGGTGGGCTGGGGGATGCTGGGCTGGTGGCAGAGAGCCCAAGGAGGGGACAGCAGTGACAACCGGGGCTGTTCCTGGTGCTGCCAAGGCAAGAGCAGCGAGTTCCCCCAGGCTGGGTCCATGTCCTCACCTCTCCTGTGCTGCCAGGGTACAGGGTGACATCAGCACAGCCACAGCAGCCCACGTGTATGCACAGACAGAGGCCAGGCTGCATTTTCAGTTTGTTTGTTTTCATGGCTCACCATTGACAGAGTCTACCCTACAGCTCATCTCCAATCTGCATATCAGGCTTCCTCCAGCACATTGCTATGGCAACACCCTCTGGATCAGGGATATTGGACATCAATGGCTCTTTCTGCTTCCAGCAGGAGCCAAAGAAGGGCTCCAGCCTCAGGCTGCTCCTCTGCCAGCCTCTGGATCTGCTCTCCTTCAGCTTCCCTGTCAGAACCCAGCACATTCCTCTGGATCTGTTCTCCTTCAGCTTCCCTGTCAGAACCCAGCACATTCCTCTGGATCTCTCCTCCTTCAGCTTCCCTGCCAGAACCCAGGACATTCCTCTGGATCTGCTCTCCTTCAGCTTCCCTGTCAGAACCCAGCACATTCCTCTGGATCTGTTCTCCTTCAGCTTCCCTGTCAGAACCCAGCACATTCCTCTGGATTTCTCCTCCTTCACCTTTCCTGTCAGAACCCAGGACATTCCTCTGGATCTGTTCTCCTTCAGCTTCCCTGCCAGAACCCAGAACATTCCTCTGGATCTGTTCTCCTTCAGCTTCCCTGTCAAAACCCAGGACATTCCTCTGGATCTGTTCTCCTTCAGCTTCCCTGTCAGAACCCAGGACATTCCTCTGGATCTGTTCTCCTCCAGCTTCCCTGCCAGAACCCAGCACATCCCTCTGGCTGCCCTGGAGGATTTGAGACCCTGGCAGGGGGCTCAGAGACCTTGGCACAGAGTTAAGACACCTGTGCCTTCGATTTTAACCCATGGAAACAATTACCAACTTTGTGTGAGGAGTTACAAGCCACAAGGGTTTGAGTAGAATGAGAGTGAATTTACCGCAGGGTGAAAAAGTAGAATTTTGGGGTTTTTAGAATGAGGGTCCAGGAGGCCAGATGGAGGAAGCTGAGTGTGTCCTGTCCTTCTTCTCCTTTTTCTTGTCCTCCATCTTCTGTTGTGATGGTGGCACTTTTGGATTGGTTTAGAGTAGAGGCAGACTGTCTAACATAGGTGATAGCTATTGGAAAATTATTGTAAGTAAATTACACGTAGTTTTTAGTATAAAAAGCTAACACCACCCCAAGGGCAGTCAGTGTGCCTCAACCCGACCTGCTGGACAGATCTCAGCAGGTCAGAAAAAGAATGGAACAGATAAGAGAAAATAAATGACCTTGAGAACCAGATCTGAGGAATCTTGACTTCTTCTCTGGTCTCAGGGCTGGGAAAAAAAAACTTTTAATACCTCAGGAGCCATTTCAACTACAAAAACCCCAAGACTTCCCCACCTCCACCACCAGGGCTTGGCTCCTGCAGCTTCCTCTCTAACTGTGACCATCTTTTTTTAACCCCCCTTCCTCCCTTTCTTGTGTCTGCTTGAAACCTGTCCTTAGGATGAACAAATCCTGAGGTGCTGTTTAAGAAGCTGCAGCTCAACTGCTAGATCAAGATTATCATCTGAAGCTGATAATTACTGCTAATTGTGTGTGCTTACAATATGGTAAGGCTACCAAGAAAGTAAAGTTTGCATGCTAGATATGCTGTGGACAAGCCTGAGACCAAAATATTTCACAGCTATAAAAAGAAACCTTTTTGGGACAATTGTCGCAAGGGCTACTATTTGGTCACTCTTCAGTGTCACTTTTAGTCCCTAATTGTCTCAGGCCTCCAGTTGATCATCCATGGGATCCTAAGGGAAAAAGAAAAATGAAGAAGAAAAAAACTGAGATCTAAAAAGCCTTTGGGTTGACCCTATTCAAATTTACAGGAATAATTCCACTACAACCCTGGTTAGGCCTTCCACAAAGATCTGACATGGGCTCATTGAATGTGGGATCCTGCTGGAATTCATCTCTGTGTGAGCAATCACCTGAAAAAATGATTCCCCCTGACAAGAGCCCGTCTCAGTGCCTTTGCAGGTATCAGTAAAATGCCCATTATACTTTCTTGCATTCTTCTGCAAGACACAGAGCTCAGGAGATGTAATCTGTATGCAGGAGAAATTACCACCCTCTAAAATGCTCATGTTCCAACAGCAGTTTCTCCACAGCAGCTGAGAAACAAGGCAGATGATTTCCCCCTGTAATTTAAAAAAGAAAGATTTAACAAGTAACAGGCTGCCATGCCTTTCAAATGTTGACTTTTGGAATCATAATTCCTCTAACTTCAACTTCACTGAAGAGTTACATCAATTTGTCAATGAAATTGAGAGTAGTTAATGTATAAAAGGTAAAATTTTATGTCCTAAATCAGCAGGAATATTGTACTGCTGAAATATTTATTAACCTTGAGAATTTGAAATGAATGCATGGTTTGCTTATGGTCTTAATGGGGCATCATGTCACCTAAACCCAAAATGCAGGTAGATATGCAGTATCTCCTTTTCATTTATTGCCAGCTTATTAACATCATTTTACTTTTCAAGAGTATTTTATTTTGAAAGATACTTTCTTCTAGATTGCATCACAACCCACTGTTAATTAGGACAAGAGACAAATTCAAATTTTCCTTTATTTTCCTCTCTCAAGAAGTGTTCTTTATTCCCTATTAGTTTCCCACAGAGATTTTTTTTTTATTTAATGAAGAGGCTTAGTTTTAGAGTTTGTAATCTCCTGGACAGACTTTATAATGATGAAATGTGAGTGTCTTTCCTACAATAACCTGCTGTGTTTGGAAAGCTTCACATAAGGCAAGGGGTTAAGTAAATCTCCAGTTCCCTGGGGGTCAGTTTGCAGAACATGCAGGTACATACATTGTTTAATCTCTTAAAACTCTGCACATGGATCTTATCCTCTTGGCCTATTTGCTCTTTAAAGTGGTGGCAAAAACATTCTAAAATAAGAGTTCAGTAGGAGAGATGTCAGGCAGTCCCTGACCAAATGCAAAATTTCCAGAGGTGTTTGTTGGATGATTGAATCAGAAACCCTGGTTTGGGTTGGGAGGGACCTTAAATCTCATCCCATTCCACCCTTGCCATGGGCAGGGTCACCTCCCTTAGACCAGGGTGCTCCAAACCCCATCCAGCCTGGCCTTGGCCACCTTCACTGCCACACCTCTGATCTGCCATCAAAACTCTCTTGCACACCTACAAACTCAGCATTGCTTAAAGAGGTTCCCAAGAGAATAATTCCTTATTTTCAATCCATCTTGATGAAAGACCTTAAGGCAAGATTCAGCACTGAAATCTGACAAAACTTTTGTTACAGGACACATAAGAAATACATTTCAGTCTCGACATCACCACTTGAAGTTATGAAAACACAACCAGAGAGACAACATTCCCAATTTCCACCCTGCAAGGCTGGACATTTAACCAGGCACTGAGTGCACATGCATTAGCTGAGTGACTCTCACACTTGTATCAAGAAGTTTTTAGGACACTGGGCTAGTTTTTTTTCTGACCCTAAAAAAATTTATTACTTACAGTGATCCAGCCACAAATGCATCTGCCATGGTGTTGCATTCACACCTGGAATGAAAAGCCCAGTGCTGTGCAAATCAGATATTAAATTCCAAACCTATAAGATGCAAGGGAGAAAATTTCTTTTGGAAAGGTACATCAGGGAATGTTTAGCATTTTGTGCATTATGAAGATACAAAAATAATACAGAAGTTATAATAATGAAGAAAAAAATTGGCAGGAAGAACCAATGGTTTGAAAAAGACATAGGACCAAACATGAAAGTTAATGACCACGCTTTTCAGTCACTTTGATATAAATTCTGAAGAGGAAGGAATCACTAAAATGTGGCATAGCAGTAGAAGTACAGTTTGCACACAATGTAATAAAGAAGAAAAATTAAAAGAGAATCAATGAAATTTGGCAGAAAGCCAGATGTGATGAAACTACTGGTTAAGGATGGCCCCATTATTTTCATTTTTTATCTTAAAAGTAGAAGATTTCTAAGTGAGGATATCGAACTGGAGATATAGAAAAGTCATGTAAGTGTTGGATAAAAGGAAATTGGATAAAGAAATGAAGGGAGAAGATGCAGAAGAAAAATTGTTTCTGAACATTAATGCTATGTCCTAGAGGGTAGTACATAGCAGGACTCCAGCAGCAAGCACTGTAATAAAATCTCTAAATGCAAAAAGCAATCAAAGCTTGAGCTAAAACACTCACAAACACAGGGGTACATAAGAGTAAATGAAGTTAAAAGACTGTAACAATGATGAAAGAAAAGGGAATAGGCTGGAATTGTTTTTGAAATGGGGTTTAGAATATGTATAAGAAAAGAAAAGAGGTTTACAAGGGCTTGGAGGAGTATTGTAGCAGAGAAAAGATATACAGAACACAAAATAAATTGTTTTGCCAGGGGATGACACTAAAAGAAAATAAAATTGTATTAAAAAATGCCANCAATGATCCAGCCACAAATGCATCTGCCATGGTGTTGCATTCACACCTGGAATGAAAAGCCCAGTGCTGTGCAAATCAGATATTAAATTCCAAACCTATAAGATGCAAGGGAGAAAATTTCTTTGGAAAGGTACATCAGGGAATGTTTAGCATTTTGTGCATTATGAAGATACAAATATAATACACAAGTTATAATAATGAAGAAAAAAATTGGCAGGAAGAACCAATGGTTTGAAAAAGACATAGGACCAAACATGAAAGTTAATGACCATGCTTTTCAGTCACTTTGATATAAATTCTAAAATGTGGCATAGCAGTAGAAGTACAGTTTGCACACAATGTAATAAAGAAGAAAAATTAAAAGAGAATCAATGAAATTTGGCAGAAAGCCAGAAGTGATGAAACTACTGGTTAAGGATGGCCCCATTATTTTCATTTTTTATCTTAAAAGTAGAAGATTTCGATATCCTAAGTGAGGATATCGAACTGGAGATATAGAAAAGTCATGTAAGTGTTGGATAAAAGGAAATTGGATAAAGAAATGAAGGGAGAAGATGCAGAAGAAAAATTGTTTCTGAACATTAATGCTATGTCCTAGAGGGTAGTACATAGCAGGACTCCAGCAGCAAGCACTGTAATAAAATCTCTAAATGCAAAAAGCAATCAAAGCTTGAGCTAAAACACTCACAAACACAGGGGTACATAAGAGTAAATGAAGTTAAAAGACTGTAACAATGATGAAAGAAAAGGGAATAGGCTGGAATTGTTTTTGAAATGGGGTTTAGAATATGTATAAGAAAAGAAAAGAGGTTTACAAGGGCTTGGAGGAGTATTGTAGCAGAGAAAAGATATACAGAACACAAAATAAATTGTTTTGCCAGGGGATGACACTAAAAGAAAATAAAATTGTATTAAAAAATGCCAGAGAGATATCAAAGGGAATCAGTTTCATATAAAGGAGGATCAAGAAATAACAGTACCTGAAGATTGACATGGCTTTAGAGTGAGCAGAGAGCTGTCCCAGAATTCCATATAAAATGGCACTGGGTCAGGTAAGACTCTCAGAGAGCTGCACAGATGAAACTACTTGAGGAAATAATTATAAGGACCCCAACATCGATATTCTAGGAGAGAGTCTGGTGAAATTCACTCCTGTATGGAGGATCTTCACAAGGTCCTGGTAGTATTTAAATTTCTAGTTTAGCAATTAGAGCTCCCCAGCTCTCACAATGGAACTCAGAAGAAATGATGAATACTAGGAACAGCCAGGAGTTAAAATTTGCAGAGATGACACAATTTCTTAGGATGTACAAGATGACAGGACAATTTCTGGCCGTGTGATTACTCAAAGCTGAATGAAGGCACGTCACACAACACAAAGTGAAATGACACAGGGTTGGAAAGAATTACTTCAGCATCTTCTACTCATTGCTAACTTCTAAATTAACTTCTTACAATAAAGAGCAACAAAAGAATCTCATTAATTTTGAACTCTTCAATGGAACCTTATTACAAAGAAGAGAGAACGATTCTACAATTTCTCTAAATTGCTGCACATTGAGAGAGAGGAGCTGTAAAGACATGGTACATGTGTGTGCATGTCTTTGTGATTATTGCCAGTCTCCCTTGCAAAATTAATTTACAATGTGATTAATGATACATGGTCAGATGCACTTTGTACCCAGTGAATGCTCTAAAGCATGGAAAATGGGAAGTGGAGAAGGTGATGGAGTAAAACAAAAAATCTGGGCAGATAAAGCATCTCACTGATTTGTTATTCTTCATTCTCTGAACATTGCAAATAGCCTTTAGAATTCCTCAGGTGTGAGGAACTAAATCAGAAGGGCCACAAAAAGCAGAGAGAACAGTAATTCACAACAACTCCTAGAGTAGAGCTGCCCCAAGGTTCCAAAATGTGCAAGGAGGCAAAGTCATTGGGAGCCAAAAAATCTGACATGGGGAGGATATTCAGGGTTCCAAAACCATGATTATCCAAAGGCAGCTTGGGTGGAAATTCTGTGCCCTCTGAGCTCCTCTGCAGGGCCCTGGTTAGACACAGCCAAGCTCTTTGTGAAAGCTGAGCACAGCCTTGCACACAAACAGCTCTCCCAGGTGCTGACCATGAAATCCAAGGGGGGAGAGCAAACAGAGACTGTAATATTCAAATTGGGTTGTATTAAAAATGAAAAATGAGTGGGGAAAAGCTTTGTGTGCTTGTTACAGCAATGGCTCCTTGGCTGGGTCCCTGCTAGAAAAGCACTTGTCCCCTTCTGAGGGGTGTGAGGGCACTGCCAGAGGAAACTCATGCCTCTGATATTTAATTTACTGCATGACAGAATGCTTTGGAAAACAAAATGAAGCCTTTGCTTCTCTAAATAATCTTCCCTCCCCCACTGCAGTCATTGTCTTTGTAATATTTTATGGTTTGTCATATAACACTCTGGGATATTGTCCTACAGAGGATGTGACTACACTGCTGAAATGAAATACCTCTGTGGTGTCCCTTGCCCACAGAACCACTGGAGCAGTGCAAGATGAGGCTTTGTGCATTTCTTAGCATTTTATTTTGCTTTTTTTTCTATTTTTGTAATAAAGAGCGGAAAAAAAGAAGCAAAGAAAACAAGCTTCACATGGATTTAGGACTTCAGGGAGAAGAATGTAGCTATTCCATCTATTTTATAAATGCAAATATGCTTATAACATTGATCTCAACAGTGTAAATCAATAATACCCAGAGCTTCCCTGTCCCCCACAGATTGTCTGCAAATTATAAATGGTGCTTACAAAAGTATAATCATGATGAAATATTTTCAAATCTCATATTCTACTCATGCTGTAATTCAAAAAAGGAGCAGATATCTTGGAAGTTAGAGTTTTGATGTTTTAATGACTGCACTCTGTTTTTTCTAGTGAAGCACAACCAATTAAATTGAGCATCCAATCTTTTTGCTGAAGGAACAGTCTGCAGCTTCCAAATGACTGCAATTCTCTCTTTTGCCATTATAGGAAAATATTTTTATCCTGTCACCAGGCTCAGTGCACTGAGAAACATGAAGCAGCTGACAGATAACATAAGTAGTATTCAATATAATCAGATTGGGCTGTGCCTCTGACACAAGGAGCCATTGGGAGACACAAGGAGATATGAGATAATGTCTTGGAATTCCATCTTTTCCTAGGGGGTAAAAAATCAGGTTTTTTCACCTTTTCCAGAATTTTAGTACTGATCAAAATTAGTCTTTAGGAAGTGTTTCTATATTCTTAACTGTGTTTGCTGTAAACCTTGCCTACTAAATATTTCAAAAATCCAAAAGTCACAAGAGAACATCACTGCTAGAAACTCTGACACGCTGGATGCCAGATAATGCAGACTTAGAGCTTAGCTAAGAATCTTGAGCATCTAAATTTTGGATTGTATTGAATTTAGGACAGATTTATCTGGTCTCCTACAGAAAGACTGGAAGACCAAGAATCCACACCACTCCAAGCTTGATCCACTTCTCCACCTCCCTCAGATTCTGGAGAGAAGGAAAGATGAGGGTCACATTTCTCCTTTTTGCTCCTTGGGATCCATGTCTGGATCCAGCAATGGGCCAGCAAAACACCCAGATCATTAAAATTATAGAATCATAGAATGACTTCAGATCATCTCATTCCATGGCAGGGACACCTCCCACTGTCCCAGGCTGCTCCAACCCCAGTGTCCAGCCTGGCCTTGGGCACTGCCAGGGATCCAGGGGCAGCCCCAGCTGCTCTGGGCACCCTGTGCCAGGGCCTGCCCACCCTGCCAGGGAAAAATTCCTTCCTAAGATCCTATCAAGCTTTATTCTCTGTCAGTGGGAAGCCATTCCCTTTTGTCCTGCCCCTCCAGGCCCATGGAAATTGTCTCTCTCCATCCTTCTTTAGGCTCTCTTCAGGCCCTGCAATTCCACAATTTGGTCATCGTGGATCTTCTTCTCTCCAGGCTGAACAATGGCAGCTGTGCCAGCCTTTCCTGCCAGCAGAGCTGCTCCATCCCTCTGCTCATCCTGGAGCCTCCTCTGGGCTCTCTGAGCAGCTCCAGGTCCCTCCTGGGCTGGCCCAGCCTGGGGCAGCTCTGCAGCTGGGAAATCACTGAGTGGGGCAGAACATTGTGGGTAAGATGTTGCTCTCAGGTTGCTGTCAGGCAGACATAGACACACTTTAGAAAGTAATATGCAGATACTATAAAGATCAGTGTAAATAAAATATCTCAGTGAGAAGCATAATTGGTTAGCTGATGTGTTCATAGCAGACCCTGAGCAGTAAGTCTTTTTGTCTGTTTATTCATAGGCAATAATACTGAAAGCATTGGACACTTATTTCTCCACTGATAAATGCTCAGGTTTAGTCTCTGCCATTTAAAATAAGAGTATTTGAAATCTTCCTCGTGCTGTAGAGAATGGAGGTATGGGAAGGCTATTACAGTGCTAATAAATAAGGCAAGTAATTTTACCACTTGGTTAGCAGAGTTTGAACATTATCAAACACCTTTCTCACTGGCTGCTTTACAGTTAAGCCACAAGCTTCAAGTTAAGAGGAATACTTTTATTTTTCCAGAAAGACAGCTAGCCAGTTGTTTTCTGACTTCTGAAACCACACAGAAGATAGAAAGCTTTGGAAGATGTTGAAGGCAGACATGAGCCTGAGGACAGACTCCATCAATAACTCAGGAAACAGATGTTACAGTGTTTGTTTAGGCTTTCCAAACTAGTCAGATTTTTTTTACTTCAGTTTGAGAACTTCTTTTCCATGTTCATGTATTTATTTTTGTTGAAAAGCTTCACATTTCTGCTAGGGAAAAAGAAAACCAACCACAGGATCATGCCCAAAACACCTATATGTTTGCTTTGCTAAGCCCAGAGATGACAGCAGCTTTATGCTGCTGCTCTTCGTGCATCTATTGCAATATTTGGGAGTTGCTGGTGCTTTTCAATGAAGCTGTTCTCCCAGTGTGCCCCTGGGAAGGGAAATGCTATCACAGCCAGTTTGCAGGCAGAGAGATGAAGCACACAGGGACACGGCACAGAGAAGAGCAGGGATTTGAAATAATCTTTCAATTTATGGGGCTTGAACTTGTGTGTGAGGTACTTCCCCATCCTTTCTGCTCCCCTACCCGCCTGTGCCAGCCAGTGCCCAGCACCAGAGCCCCTGCTCCATCCTGTTCTCCATCTCATTTCCCTCTGGGCGTGAGACACTAAATCATTTAAATCAGCTGGGACTTCTCAGAGAGTTAAAAGGAAGAAGGCACGTTCTGAGTGCAACCATTCCTGACACACCAGCCCGCCACACACTCAGATTCTTAGAGGGCACACAGGAAGTAAGATGGAAAAAAACTCTTAAATTACAGAATTGGGTTTCAGAAGTGTCACAGAGATGGTTTTCCACACTTTTTGGACTCTTCACAGAGCTAAACAAAGGATTCCTGGGAATATGGTGGATATTTTGAACTCTGTTTGCACCTGATTCACTATGACAGCTGGAGAAATTTTTTCAGTGTAAAGGCACTAATGTTCTAAACTTGGGTAGATAGCTGTGAATGTGGAATATAGTGATAGCATGTGAGCAATATAGCATTAAGTTATACACCATATGTATTATATGACACTATAGAATATAGCATCATAAAAGTAGAAGAGGATCCCAGGCCCTGAGGTTTTGTGTACAGCTTGAAGTTTATCTCTGAGGAGAACAACATCTTCTTTTTTAAAGCATGACAAAGGACATGGTGGGAATCTTGGGGTGTCCTGTGCAGGGACAGGAGCTGGACTGGGATGATCCTTGTGGGCCCCCTCCAACAGGATTTAATTGTGAGCTGACTCTGTAATTCTCCATCAAATGATGTGGTTGCCTCATAAGCCCTCTGAAAACTTCCCTTGTGTTTTATATGAAGAGCCAATAATTGGCCTTATTTAGTTTAGATGAAATAAATAATTTCACAGCCACTTCTCATATAATAAGGTTGGCCACAGCCTGTTTTTTTCTCTTCAGCTTGTATATTTTTGTTTGGAGTGAACATAAAAGAGCATTTTCTTGCCTGCTGAGTGTTCATTAAAACCACTTCCAAATCTTTGCAGCTATTAGGGTCCTCACTATGTTCTGATCTTCCTGGCATATTGATTTAACTGTAAAAACAACCCTTTCTTCAAATGATAATAGTAATGTTATTAACTGAAAGTTATGAAGGACAACTCTTCATCTAAAGGCTTAACTCCTTGAAAAGGTTTAATAAAATAACCAATCAAAAACCAAAAGACCTCTGAAGGAACAAGAGTAAGCCACTATCAGAATCACATTCTTTCTCCCAGAAGTGCATTTCAAACTGGGCAATTTCCTATGTGGAAATTTCTTATATGGTGATATGCACCTGTTCCTTGAGCTGGGACAGCTCTGACAATGGCATTAATGATGAATAGAAACACCTTGTGGATAAATGGGGAGCTCCAGAGCTCTGGTGTTTCCAAAGAGGCACTTTTAGAGGCAGGTAAGAACATTACATAACTAAGCAAGAACAGCATTTCCAAGTTTCCATTTGGAAGTTGTTTTCAAACTTTCAGTTCCTCTTCCATTCAAGCCTAAGAAATATTCCCTTTTTAAGGTTATAATTTGATATTCTTTTGGACTGGGAGTCTGAGCAAAATGACTGGTGAGTTTTCCAGCACTCAGACTGCTTGAGGATGTCTTCCTCTGCTGAGGCAATGCACTCCTCACTGCAGCTGATGCTGCTGTGCTGCTCAAATGGTATAAATGTGGTAAAGTCACAGAAAAAAAATAATATTATTGCTAACAATCAGACAAGCTGATAAAAGTTCTCTCTCCCTACCTCACCTCTGCTCTGATTGGGTACTGCTGATTGCTTCTCAGAGAAAGAGTTAAGAACAATTATGATAAAATTACGGAAGTCATAACTTGAATGTCAAGACAGAAATATTGCGGTGCAGACCACTGTAATAAATGTTAAACTGTTGTCAAGAAAGAGCTAGATAAATTATATAATCCATTCTCCACATCTTACTGAGCATACAGAGCTGTAACTATTCTTCTATTAGGTCTGCCTAGGCTGACAAATTGTATGCTAATGGATAAAATCTTAATCACAGAAATAAGGGCATGAAAATCATTCAGTTTAGCTAAGATGCCTCATAATTTTCAGTTACTCTTTCACTTGTCTTAACTCATATTGGTAGTCCAGTCACACACCTCATCATCCCCTGAAAACTCAACAACCTCAGCAACTCCTCTGTAAAATTTTCGTTTTAACTCCAGTTTACTGTTGATGCCTCTCTGAAGAATTTTGTGTTACTGTACATTAAGGCCATCCTATAAAAACACAATTTATTTTACTACATTATAAAAGAATGCCAGTTATCCTGCCACATCTGTGTTATCTGTGGGGCCCTGTGGGAAATAGTGGTGCAATAGCAGGGAATATGTTACAGTTTATTTGGAAGCGTTTTTACAGTCACCAGGTGAGCGAGTAATTGCTCACATGAAAATGGGTATCTCAGTGCCTTATCTCCAAGATGGGGATGTCTCTGTGTGCACAGAGCATCAGCAGCTGCTATTGAATTTCTGTGGCCAATCTAGCTGGAGAACTAAGGGAAATAAGTAATGGAAATGGAGGTTCCTATTAGAAGCAAGCAGGGAGTTGTCACCAGGAAAGGACACTGAGCAGCTGAACCTGAGTGGTTTAGTTCCATTATCAGATGTTGACCACAGCTCTGTACACTGGGGAGGCTGCAGAGATTGGAGCCCAGCCTTGCTCAGGCAGACTCTGCTGGAGCCTGGCTGCACCAAATGCAGAGCTGGGACACCTCCAATTTAGCAGGATTCCTCAAAAAAAAAATTCCTTAAATTACCATAATCTTCTGACTGAGATTTAATGAGAGAGATTGAGCAAACCAAGTATCCCTTAATGAGGGAAGGCAAGAGCACATGAAACCCAAGAGTTTTTCCTGTTGAAAGCAAGATCTCATTCCTGACTTGGGAACAGGTGAGTAGTACATTACAGGAAAATACCTTTTAGACTTTGAGGAGCTTTCTCTCCCCCCTGCTGATCTGCCTAGTGGGGTTTTGCTCTCTCAGTCTCACTCTCTGAACTGCACAGTCTCCAGCTAGGAGGCAGGAGAAGGACTTACTCCTTTCTTACCTGCTAGCATCACCTGCACACAGACTATTAGTGCTTGGCTTCAAGAGGGAGTGTGTGCTCTGCCAAAACTTTTACTCATGGGATGGAGCATCACTTCTGTACTTGTAAGACTGCCTGAATTTTCCTCGTGAAAATAATCTAATGTAAAGCTAAAATTTAAACAAAGAAAGAAAATTTGCTTTGCGCTAAAGCATTTTGAAAAAAAAAATTATATTCTTTCTCCTCTGAAGAAAAATACTTTCAAAAATAAAAGTGTAACACCTCAGACATACCCCTGAAAAAGAGGATCTTTTGAAAAATGTCAGTTATCTCCAGGTGGAATTAAAGGAGTTCACTCTGTCTCCCCTACATGCACTGACTATGCTCTAAAAAACAACTTACAACATTATCTCCTGGCCACACATTAGTTTTAATGGCTCCTTTTTTGGTTGGTTGATTTTATTTCTTGTTTTAGGCCATTTTCAGGAAATCTTAAGCTTTCCTCCCATCTCCTAGTTCTAATTATTCTGCATACACTTGTGATATATCAAGAGCTCCATTTCCACAGTGTTTCTAACGATGTGTTGTTCACAACTGGCGATCACCCTAAGGTTTGCAATGCTATAAATAGAAGTTGAGAAGCAAGGCACATCCCTGTAGTAAGGATGTGCTGAACAAACAAAAGGCAATCCTTTGCATTCAGTAAATGGACTATTATCTTGTCCTTCAGTACTCAGATGCTTTCCCTTAGTAAAAAAATGTAATAGATAATTTTACAGCTGAATAACATTTGACCTTGGAACTGCTCATTGAAATCAATGAGGCAAGCTGATTTTTATGCAGCATCTATGCACTAAAAAGGCACTTTAGGCAATTCCAAACATGAGACAGCATAGCAGGAAACACTCAGAGTTCCTTGAAACATGAAAGAGCTTGCATGCTCTACAAGGCTTGTAGTTACTTCTTTGTACACTTCTAAACAAGTGTTATGTGTTTTATCATAGTGGGACTCATAAAAAACATCCACAATTGCTGCACGTACAAGGAGATGTAGTGATCCTAAGAGTTTCATCACAGCAGATTATTTCTAGCAGTTTGGGTGGTTTTTTAATTGAAAAATCTCTCCAAGGACTATCAGCATGGGTTTGTTGGTTTTTTTTTTCCCCAAAACAACCACTACTGCTAAATGGACTTGTTTTCATAAGAGCTCAGCTGAAGCCTGCTATGATAGACTCATATTATTAATATTAAATCCCAGCATTTTGAGCTTGGAGATCCATCCCCATGCCACACTATTAATGTGGCAGCACATCTTTTAAATATCATGGATTTTATTTGTAGGATAATTCTTCTTTGTTGCTTGAATCCACACTTCACCAAAAAGCAAAATCCTTGATCCATCTATTGAATGTGTAGTAATTCTGATGATTTCCTATTCATGGAATAAATCCCCACATAAACATGTGTTAGTGTATTTAACAGAGTCCTAATTTCTGGGCACCCTAATCTGCAGAGTGGCTCTGAACTGAATTAGTGGTTCATTAAGGTATAAAAGCCACTATAAAAAGGAATTTAAAGCTACATGTGAGTTTGAAATTAAAAAGGAAATCTAGGGAAAACCAAAGAGCTTGTTCTACTCAATGGTCACCCTCCTTGTCAGACACCTTTAGTGTGACAATCTGCAGCAACATTTGCCCCAGAGAAAGCAAAACCACACTTGATCCCTGCCACCTGAGATCTGCTGGAAGCCCACTAAAGATCACATTTCAGTTTTGAAACACTGAGTTCTATAACATGGATCAATTAACCCCTGCAGGATACAAATTAAAAATTAATTTTTTGCTGATTATTATACACTTAATTCATTTTCAAGAACAATTCGCTAGAGCATAAATGTCAATTTCATTATTATTTTTTTTTAACTAGGATTCAATTTTGCATTTCTATCATATTCAAAAAAATAATTTTCAATGTAACTCAGTGGGATATTCATATGTGCTCAGAAGCTAATGAGGTATGGGAAATAGATATGCTATCATAAAAGGAAAATTACTAAATGAGAAAAAAAGATTTTAAAAAGAATCTCTTAGAGTGAAAAAGAAAATTTCATCACCAAATGGGACTACTTCTTCACTATATCTCTGGTTTTTGTCATCCCAAGTGGCCTGTTCATTTATGTAACTATTTTGGAACATTCTCCTGCTTTTACTGATTGAAAGAATCCTGTTCATTAAACATCTTTGTAAAGAAGTGTTAAAAAAAAAAAGCCAAGGTAAGGAATTGTATAAAGACCATTTGAAAAATAAAGCTGTGCTCATTCTCTTGTTAATTCTGGTCTGGCTATAGCCCATAGGTGGTTCTCTAGCCACAGTGAGGGCAGCTGCTCAGAGCTCCCTCCTTACTGCTCTGGGAGTGAGAATTCTCCTTCTCCTCCTGTGGCCCAAGTGCCCCTTTATACCTCAGACAGACCCAGTGAAAGCTCAGTGCTTTCCCAGCTCCTCACCATATTCCACTTTTAATGAAATCTCTGTTTGCCTCAGATTTGCCTACTTGCACACTAAATTCTGGCAATTGCACAGAGATGGGATCACTTATGAGGGCTGATCCAAAGGCTCAGCTATTCCAGGTGAACACGTGCCCCGGTATTCTAATGATGCCTGATGAAAGTCTGGACTCCAATTTAAGGTCTCACCCTCCAACCAACTGGCAACAGTTGTTGGAAAAGTACTGTTACATCTGAATTTAAAATTCTCTTTAATTAAGAGCTACATGTTCAGAGAAAGTTAGTGAAAGATGTCTCCAAGCAGGGTAAGAAAAATACATATTCATATTCTGATAAGGCAATCAAGATGTTGATGTTAATATTAGAGCAATAACTTTAATTGTATTTCAGCAAACGAATGGCAATTAGAAAACAAATTATCTCAGAGAAGCATGTCTGCTGCACAGCTTAGCCCCCAAGGCAAGCCAAAAGCTAAACCTTTTTCTTGAATTTTAATGCAGAAGATAAATAGACACACCTCTGGAATTATTCTAAACAGAAATACCATAAACAGTTTAAAGTTACTCTGAGACACAAAAGTAAAAAATTCCCTTCCTCTTGAAGTGGGGTCTTTGTTGCCACAAGAAACATTAGCATGCAAAAGTAAAATATTGCTCTGCTTTATAGATGAGGAAATGTAACAGATGCTGGCCATGTCCATTAAAGAGCATTTGTGATTTAACTGTCCTGGTTTGACCCAAGTCCTCACTGCCACACTCTCTTCCCCACGCTGGGGTGTGGGAGAGAGGCAGGAGAGCCAGAATGAGAAAACTCGTGGGTTGAGATAAAGACAGTTTAATAGCAAAGCAAAAGCCATGCACACAAGCACAGCAAAACAAGGAATTCATTCCCTGCTTCCCACGGGCAGGCAGGTGTTCAGCCATGCCAGGAGGGCAGGGCCACAGCCCATGGAATGGTTCCTCAGGAACACAAACACATCCACTCCTAACATCACCCCTTTCTTCCTTTTTCACCCCATTTCATATGCTGAGAGTGAAGGCACATGGTCTGGAACATGCCCTGGGTAGTTGGGGTCACCTCTCCTGGCTGTGTCTCCTCTTGACTCCAGGACATCTAAACAACAACAACATAACTAAACATCACTAGAGCTTCTCTTAATATTCACACAATAGTTATCCCTTAATTGTGAGAGCCAAACATCTCATTATCCATCTATAACACTCCCCACACTGTCCCCTTGCTGGAGGAGCTGCAAACTCCTTGCCTCTCTGTAAACCCTGCCCAGCAACATCCCTGTGCTGCCAACATTCTGATCCCAGACCCAAACCACAGCACTGGAACAGCTACCATGAGGAAAATCAACTTCAGTCCAGCCCAACCCAGCACAGAAGAGTAAATGATTTCCATTAGGGTAAGATTTAGAGCACAAATGCAGTATGAATGATCCAAGGTGAATTTCTGTACTACCTCTCAGTGCTGTGCTGTTGCACAGTGACAAAGCACAGCTACAGCCACGTTGTTTTCTGACAGAAATAAATACTCCCCCTGCTTTGTATCTGATCTAAAAAGTGATGCTGGTAAGGTTCCTTGAATCCTGTCTCACCTGGAAAGGCCATGGCCAGCCAGGGTGTGACTCACTGTGACAAGAACTAGACCAGTACAATTGAGAACTAAAATCTGGTGTAACATTTCCATATGCAAAGTTATCTCCTGTGAGAAAAATGTTTCCTTCCAACAAAAATACACTCATGTTTCAAGCCATCAGTGTTTTCCCTCTCCCCAGTCCATTCCCCTGGGACAATATGCCCCATCTGTCAGGATGAAAGTCTGTTCCTGTGATCCATTCACCTCACTGCTGTGAACTTTCTGCTCTGTGTGACTTGGCATCGACTGTATTTTGCTAAAACACTGCTCAGGCATTACTCAGCTTTCTGTGGTTTCAGTCATGCTATTTAGAAAATTTATCAAATTCTTGTATCAAGCCTGAATGGTTTTAATGATGCTGCAACAGAACCCACCCAGATTGCAACAGAACATTACAATTTTCAAACATGAAATTACACATAAATGGTGAAAAGATGGCCTGCAACTGAAATCTTGATTCTTAAAAATCTTCTTGCTCAGAAAGGAAATCGGGGACAATTTCTCATTGTACCTGCAATGCAACAGTCCATCTTGGTTCTACAAAGCAATTAAATACCTCATTAACTTTAAGCACCTGCTTAATTCCCCTGGCTTTGAAACCACTGGGAGTTAACTGCTTGCTCCTGAATTTGTGCAGGAAAAACACGCTTGTAAAAACTTTGTTGGGGGGGAAAGAGGATTATGTCTGCTAAACTTCTTTCAGTCTGGTTTAATAAACTTTATGGCACTTGAAATTCATCTCTGTCACACAAAGAATCAGACTGGGCCCCAAATGCATGATGATATTTAGGCTGTGCTGTCACATAATGCATCAGACATGATGTGGTCACAACAGCCTATTCAGAATTTGGAATTTTACTGATCCAGTCTCATCTGATGGCTACTGGCAAACAAGAAAGAAAGGTCTAGAGAAAAAAAGAGTAATATACATCTTCTTCATGGAGTCTTTCAGGAGACTGACCGAAATATTTTTAATGAACACAATGTTCTTTCTTTTTAGCTTGAGTTTTACTCTGAGGACTCCAAGATCTTCATGAAAAACATGAGGTTTATTGTCAAGAATGTCAAGCTGGTGGTGGCCAGGTGTTTTACAGCATTTTAAACACAGTCACATAGGATGTGTCAGCCTCAAAGTATCTGTGTTCTCATTGAAGGAACAGCTGATGAAATACAGATTGAGGCTAAAGGTGTAGCACAGACTCTTCCAAAGAGCACCAGGTAAATTGTGTGCTGTATTTTGCAGAAAATTAAACATCCAGTGCCAGATCTCCAGGATGTATGTCCAGAGGAATAGCTAAGGAGCAGCTCACTAAACTATCCACAACCACCTTTACACTAACAAATATAGCAAAGGGTTTTGTTCTACACTGTGAGCTTCATTGTGGTGCACCAATACATACAGAAATATCTCAATAAATAAAAGATGTCCTCGGGACTGCTGAACAATTCAGAGTACATATCTGAAAGTTTTCTGCTCTCTATTCTGAAATAAACATTTTTATTGTCTTGGTTATCTGAACACATCTCTTTTTTGCACAACATATTGATCATAGTGCTTTTCTCATAGAGCTATTTATGTTCCCATGTAATTAGAGGGTTTCCTTCTTCTGCACAGTGAGGTAAAACCCCAAATCTCAGACACTGCCCCATTCAGCTGGTGATATCAGTGATGCAGCACATGGCAGACAAGCTGTTAGCTTCACAGTAGTCAATTAAACCACAGTGTCTCACCCTCAGCACTAATTCCTTTTCTGCCAGCCAGGAATTCAACTTTGGCAATAAAACATTGGAAATTTGGCTTATTGTTAATTTTTTGTAGTGTTATCATTTAAATTAATCAATGCTGGATCAA
>WBNQ01081223.1:0-10472 GCA_013401375.1 Spizella passerina
TCATTGTGCCTCAAAAGCCCATTGGCTTACTTCAGCCTCTTCATGAAGCAAGTAGTTCAATGCACCAAACAATGAATCTTCTTCTCTTACAGAAATGAAAGGGGGAAATATTTTTAATGTTGCTGTTGAGCTGGGATTAGGAGGGGCTCTTTTGAGAGTGCACTTCAGTCTTGCAGTGTAGCTGTTACCTGAATTCCCATTCTGGCTCTGGGGGTCCCTTCTGGCCAGAGAACCCCACTCACTGGGATGTTTTACACTCTGGGGCAGCCCTCCCTGTGTGAACTCTTAGGCTTTTGTCTAAAAACAGCTGCAATGAATTCTAGTCTCTGTACTTTTGATTTAGGCTGTTTGTTCCAGTACCTTTATAGCAGAGCTGCCCTGTAGGTAACTTACATGCCAAGTTGCACCAGCAAGAATACTTGTTAAACCTCATCCCGTGCAAAAAAAGCCATCCTACTGCTTTTCTCTCCTCTCTATGTTTCTTCTGTACTAGGTCAAATATTTAAAAAAATGTTCTGAAGTTCTTTATTTTAGTTACAAAAAAGAGCAACAAATGAACTGGCTTTTCCTTTGGAAGTGTCCAAGGGTTGTTCCTGAATGTGAAAGGTCCTTTTGGCCTCTGTCCTGCCAAGTGCTGCTGGAGCTCTGTCTGTCTGTCTGTCAGCATTGCATTTTGAGTGTGGCATGAGCTGGAGGAGGGAAGCCTTGGGAGGAAGTTACCGACATGGAAACAGCTCCTGTCTGCATTGCTTGGCAGTGTCAGCACTTTGCTGCCCTTGGTTCAGAAGGCTGCGTGTGCTGATTTACAGGCTTGGTGCTGAGATGGGCTGGGATGGATGCTGCCAGTGACACCCAGGCTCATTGCAGGACTGAGCTGAGGTGGAAAGCTTCCAGCCTGGAAAGCCTTGCTTTGTTAAAATGGAAAACGCTTCTGTATTTCCCTGAGCCACATTCTGCGCGTTTGTTCCCTGTTTCCCACGTGCCAAGCTGCCTACCTTGGGGGCTGTGTCCATATCCCATCAGAGGAACCCTTATTTCCACACCAGCCCTCGGGTCTGCCAGTCTGTTCCCTGTTTCCCACGTGCCAAGCTGCATACCTTGGGGGCTGTGTCCATATTCCATCAGAGGAACCCTTATTTCCACACCAGCCCTCGGGTCTGCCAGTTTGTTCCCTGTTTCCCACGTGCCAAGCTGCCTGCCTTTGGGGCTGTGTCCATATTCCATCAGAGGAACCCTTATTTCCCCAGCAGCCCTCGGGTCTGCCGGTTTGTTCCCTGTTTCCCACGTGCCAAGCTGCATACCTTGGGGGCTGTGTCCATATTCCATCAGAGGAACCCTTATTTCCACAGCAGCCCTCGGGTCTGCCAGTTTGTTCCCAGTTTCCCACGTGCCAAGCTGCATACCTTGGGGGCTGTGTCCATATTCCATCAGAGGAACCCTTATTTCCACACCAGCCCTCGGGATGCAGCGCGGCTGTGCCAGCAGGGTGGTGATGGGGAGCCTGTGCCAGGCGTGGGTTTGAGCTGAACCCCTGTTTGTTCTCCCTGCATCACCCCTGTGAGTTTGTGCCAGCCTCGCAGCTGTGGGGCTGCTGGGGGAGCTCAGCTGTGTGCACAGGCACATTCAGTGAGCTCTGGGATGAATTGTCCCAGCCTCACACACCGCAAAGGGAGGAATGGTATTTAGGGCCCACATCACCCACTGCACAAGAGCTTACAGGAGGCGATTAGGAAGAAGAAATGCACCTTTAATTCATGGCTCCCACCTTGTGCTGTGCAAGCTGTACACTCAGGGAGCACCCCATAAAATGCACCCCAAAGCCAGGAGGAGCAGGAGGAGGGATCATCCCATAGCTGGACAGGCAGGGCTTCCTGCTCTGTGGGCTCAGGACATGCTTGTGGCAGCTTAGGGAACCGATACACAGGAGAGAAAAACATTTTCTTGTCTTATTTTAAACATCACTGCAAGGGAAAATAGCAGATTGTAGTTATATGGGGACATATATTTTTATTTCCCTTAAGATAGACATGGGGAGGGGGGTGAGGTAAGGAGGGCCAACACATGTGCTAATTAAAGCATGCAGTCCTTCAGCAGAGTGTTGCTGCAGGAAGGGGGACAAATGCAATTAAACATGTCAGTTTTGAAGGACAGATTTGTGTTGCTGCATGTGAAATGTGCGTTGCATTCTTCCCTGAACAGTGGAAGAGATGCTTAACTTCCAGACAAGTCACAAGCAGGAAGATATTTCCTACAACACTTTGAAGTTAATCAAATCATTCATGAGCATCCTCTGTTCTAGGAGTGAAAAATCTGAACTTATTTGGGGCAGCTGAGAATAACTGCAATGGAAATAAAAGTTAGCCACACTTCTGAGCACTTCAGGAGTAAAGTATTGTGCAGAGTTTGGTCAGGTTACAAAGCAAGAGTGTTCCTTGTAGCAGCTGCTCTTACCCACACTCAGTAATTCATTATCCATCACCAGTCTCACCAAAAGGAACACAATTGCTTCTGAAGAGCTAGAGGTGGGTGCATAGCAGTATTTGCCCCTCGGTGGAAAATGTTGTTTGTAAATATCTATATAGGTGCTGGGAAATGCACTGAAATATTTACCTTGAGAGAGGAAAACTTAGATAAAAGTTGATGCTAATAAATATGTAATGAACAGCTGCAGAAATGAAATTGGGGGAAGTGTACGAGGAGAAAATAGATAGAACTAATAGCAGCTGCTATTTTAGGGGCTTAGGTTTGCTGAAAGTATGGATTTATGCGACTTGAGAAATGGAATAAACCTTCTAGATTAAGAGTCATATGGAGGGGAAACCCTGAAATTCAAGGATTCTGTCTGGATGCAGGGCAATGAAGAACCAAAATAAGGTCATGCCCTGATCCTGGCATTCTCTGAGCCACAAATGTCCAACTTTGCCATCCTAATGTTCCTTTAAACTGCTTTCCCTGTGTAGCTATTTACATAGTGACCCAAGGCACACACGACTTTTTACAGAAAATAGAACTGTAGCTGTCAAGTGTTTGCAGTCTAAATTTGTGAAGTCACAGCAGGAGCTAGTAACAAACAGTGGGGTAACTGTAAAAACATGCTGCTTGGTGCTTAGGTAGCTGTGGTAACCATAGTATGTTCCTAAAAGGGGACAGGGGAGCAGAATTCAGGTGGAAATACTACAGTGATAACGGAGCTGAGAATCCTGGAGGTTCTCAGGATAAAGGGTTCACAGTGTGCTCAGATAACCCAGTGATAACAATATAGAAAACCAGGAAAATCTTGGAGGATTGTGTCTGTATCCTCCAGAATAACCTCCTAAAGTAGGTAAGGAGTTACAAGGTGAAATTGTGGCTCACTAAATCCATTGGGAGTTTTGTGAGGATTTAAAATACAGTTGTCTCCTTCAGGATGTTACACCTGAGAAGAGGTCACACGTAGAGAGGCTGGCCAGTGGAGAGTCTTGACAGCTGTGTGAATTATTGCATTGTTGAAGAGGTATTCCTTTTTATGGACATACGAACAAATTGAAGGGCCTGGAAAATAGCCCTGATTTGCAGTCCATTATAATCAAATTAGAAATGCAGTATCAAGAAGTTACAATCCAGAAAATATTGGAAGATATGTAAGCTTCCAATAAAAATAAAATACATTTGACATTTGATACATATATCGTTTTATAACTGATTTTAAAAAACATTTGTGAGATTTAACTGATAATGAAAAACATTTGAGAGATTTAACTGATGTAGTAACACCTTGAAAAGAAAAAAGAAAAGGGGAAACACCTTAGATGTAAAACTCAGAGGGAGGGCCTGTATTCAATGCCACTTGAGGCAGTTGTATCCTAGCAATTCCAGTTAATAATAATAATAAACAGAACGAGTTAAAATGTAGTAGTTAAAGGAGCCATAAAAATGAAGAGTCCACAATTTGTGAGATATTGTGTCAGGTAATCGGATTAAAATAAAGGAATGTTTGCATTTATTTGTGTTTAGGAGAAAATGAAGTGTTGCTGAGTGCTGCTCCATACATTCCATCCTGGAATGAAAATCACATTGTTTTGACTGTGTTATTTCTATATCCATGCAAACCACCCTCACCACTCCATAGGTTTTACCTCCCTAATGCAAACAGGGCTGTGTCATTTGAAATGAAGGGCTATAAGGCCCCTTGGAGAGTTAAAGAGGAGCAGCAATTTGGAAAAAAAAATGAAATGCATCAGTCAGATTTAGGAAGAAGGGGCATTTTCCTGGTAAATGTTTTCCTAAATGGGAATTTTTCAGTGTGGTGTTTTGCTCGTGTGTTTGGCAGTCACTTGGAATCAAGTGCAGACTCAAGCTACATTGTGGGCTTGGCAATGACAATTTGTGTGTGTGTGGTGCTTCAGTTATATTAGCCCTGGAGGCAGAGTTAACACTTGCAGTGGGACAAGAGTATTTGCAGTCATCAGAGAACTTTGCAGTCAGCTTCAATAACATCACTCCATTTTTTTCACTTTTTTTAAACATTTTTTTTGGCAGCAAAGCACTTAGTAGAACCATCTGTCTTTCTATTAGTGTTTTTTGAGTCCTGTTTTGAAGCTTCTTCGCTTGGCAAAGTCACTTTCATCCTTGGAAACCATTTAAAAAAAAAAGTTCTGTGGCTTTTTGCCGAAGAAGAGTACTATGCAAAAATTCCGCATGGCTGTTCATTTTTGTTCTAAAAGAATACAGTTACTTTGTCTTTGTCTTAAAAATAAAAACAAAAAAAAAGCAAACCGCAAAACCTAAAACAAAACAAACAAAAAATGAACACGTGAAGAAAAGGCAGGTATTGGACAGCTCTAGGATATCTGTGCAGATAGAGAACAAATCACATTTTAGATGGGTTTTATCCCATAATTCAGCTGAAAATATGTATGCCTTCTAATTAACAGGATCAGAGTAGAAAGACAAATATTGAAGTAACAAAAAATGGATCAAGCTGGTTCAGTGAGTGGAGCTACATCTACTCCGTGTTTCAGCCTCAATCTTAATCTCTCACTGCAAGAATTTCTGTCAACAGCGCTCTTGAACTCTATCCTTGAAAACTGTTTCAGACCATACAGACACAGTCAGCACACACAGGGGTGTTGCCAGCTCCAGCATAAATTAGAAGGGATGGTAATCCCAAATTTTGTATCGCTGTTTTGCCTGGTAATGGTGTTGGGTGAACCAAGACGTGGCCTGGATTTTAAGGAGAGTAAATGAAAATAGAACAAAGTGCAAATGGGGTATTGTGAGCAGTGGCAGCCAAGGGCTGGGCAGGGTCTCTCTCCCAGTTCTGTCAGGCAGCAATGAAGGGAGTGACATCTTCACGTGCCCCTCAGCATAGACCTTCTCTGGGTTTCTTTCGTTAAGCTGACTTACTTAAACCACAAAATAAACTGTAGTTTTCAAAGACATCTCCAATGCCTCAGCTTTACAGCGCCACTAAAATCTGGATGAGCTCTCTTAAAAATGGATCAGTCCTTCTTGACCGACTGATCTGGTCAGTACAGGGGGGGTTTAAATTGGAACTAGTCATTCAGCATTTTAACCCAGCAAACTTTGTGTTTCTCATCTGTGTGAAATCCAGAGACAGCTTCCATTTCCATCAATTATGGAAGCTATTAACGGAACTGGGTAAAAGCAGCAGCAGCAGACATTGTGCCATGGCCCGCTTCCAGCTCTGATGACTAATTTCTGCATGGCTTCAGTCCCCTGCAGTATCCACTTACAATATAATATTTTCCACTTCCTGACTTGCATGGTTGTGAGGAGTTGCTGTGCAGAGTTGAACGCCTCACTCTTCAGACATGGCTGTTTGATTTGTGAGCAAAGGCTCTCAGCCTTTCTTTGAGGCTTTATCTTTTCACATGTACAAATGAGTGCACGCGTACGAGCAGGAAAATAGCACTGCGTGCTACTTGTACACTTATTTTTCCTTTCTGAGGAGGTGTCTCTGTGCTGGGGCTTGCTCAGGGTGGGAGCTGCTGTCTGAGGCAGCTACTGCTGCTCAGTTCAGTCACAGAGAAGGAAGCAGCCCCCTACAGCCAGAGATAAGTGAGCCATCATGAGCTGCGGGGGGAATAATTAAGTGGGATGTAGATATGCCTTGGTGAAATATTTCAGTTTATTTTGGGTTGGTGTCATTCACATGAAGTGTTTGGTGACGAAGATGAAGCCCCAGAGCTGATGCTGCTGGAGCCCCCCAACGTGAAGAGGTGAATTCAGAGCAGCAGTGAAGGATGCACCTTGCAGACCTCGTCCCCCAAACTGGTGTTTGATTGTCCCTCTCTGTTCAGCAGGTCCAGGGTCAGCTGCCTCCATTGATGATCCCCGTGTTCCCTCCAGACCAGCGCACCCTGGCAGCAGCTGCCCAGCAAGGATTCCTCCTTCCTCCTGGCTTCAGCTACAAGGCGGGATGCAGTAAGTCCTGGGGGTTCTTTACCTGGCGTGGGCACTGCGGGGCACAGGCTGTGTGCCAGGGCACCCTGCCCGTGCACGGCTCGCAGGGATGAGTGAGGAACAGGGCAGTGCTTGTGCAGCATGAGAAAAGCCCGTCAGAGATGAGGGATGTATCCTGCACAGCAGCCAGACATCTGACACGAGAGCTGCATCTGTGCACCTTCTCCCTGACGGCTCTTTCTGACGAGTGAATGCGCTCGTGACCACAAACTTGCATCTGAAGAGAAGCTATTTGAAACTTCCCAATAAATTTCAACACTGTTGTAAGAAAACATGTTTTTTCCTGGAGCAGACTGCTTGCTATTTGTGAACTGAGGGCCTATTCTAGTCTCTTTCTTCACACAGAGCTCACATTAATCTCAACGGAGGCTCTGCACAGAGATCAAAGATAGCATATGCCTTTCAGTTTGATGGACTAACACAAACTCTGAGGATATTTGTGAGAGCCTAACACTTAAAAATATAGCATCTACTTGTTTTAATCTTTGAAGGATTTGTATTGTTCTCTACATTCCGCAGATTTTTTTTATATTTTATTTAAGCCTTCTATAGGGTTTCATCTTCCTGTCAACATGATGAGGATAAGTACAAGTTAAGAAATAATGAAGGAACTTTATTTCTGTGAATAAACTTGGCTAGAGCATGAATTTCACAGACCTGTTTTCATGCACTTGTAGAACTCCTCTGCATCAGTCTTCTACTGAGTTATCCAGGACTCGCTTGTTGTACCCTTCTCTGTCTCTGGTTTGGGTGTTTGTTGTGTCCATGTCACTGTACCCATCTGTGTCCTTGACTAACTCATTAATTCATCAGTTGGTTTGAGTTACTCAGCACTTGCCGCTGCTGCATTTTTATAAACTTAGAACATAAGGTTTCTTTCGTTAAGCTGGCTTTGCCCACAATTTCAGATTTCTCTCAGCTTCTGAACATCACAGGCAAGTACTTGAGCACTAACTCAGTTTCTTTGGCCACTAACACCTTTTCCTGATATTTTACAGACTGGGACCACTGTTGCAAATACTGTTCCAAACACTTCCCATCCCTCAGAGCTGCAGTGCCAAAACATGGTCTCATTCAGTTCTTCCAGTGATTTCACACACTCATCCTCTCAGTGATTCACAGTGCAGAATGTGTAGCTGTGAGCCACGCTGAATGCGAGTGCTGCCATCACTGTGGGTCTGGAAAAGGTCAGCAAAGCACGCTGTTAGACAGGTCTGGCAGATGATATTGTTTCCATGTTAGTCAGGTCCAGCTTGGCTGGAAGGAGCTGAGGTGTTTTTTCCCTTCTTTGTACTGCGTGCACATGAGCTCCATGATGGTCCTGTAGTTCCTCACATCTGTGGAATATTAGCTCCATGATAGTCCTGTAGTTCCTTACATCTATGGAATACTTAATCCATGATAATCCTGTGGTTCCTCACATCTGTGGAATATTAATTCCATTATAATCCTGTGGTTCCTCACGTCTTTGGAATAATAACTCCATCATAGTCCTGTAGTTCCTCCCATCCACGGAATACCAACTCCACCATAGTCCTGTAGTTCCTCGCATCCATTAAATGCTAACTCCACCATAGTCCTGTAGTTCCTCGCATCCATTAAATGCTAACTCCACCATAGTCCTGTAGTTCCTCACATCTGTGAAGTATTAACTCCACCATAGTCCTGTAGTTCCTCGCATCTGTGAAGTAGATGTGACATTAGGTGTTTGTGTAACCCTGGAAGTGGAAAGGCAAAAAGAGCAAAGTTTCTGCTGCTTCTGGCAGCGAGGCTTGGAAGGAGCAGCGTGCCAAGCTGCAGGGCTGAGCAGAGCCAGTGGAAAAAGGCAGCTCTGTGTTTGGTGCTCGCCTGGCATGTTTGCCTGAGGAGAAGTGATAAGTAGTCCAAAGGGTTTCTTCCTTTCACTCAGCATCTAGAGTAAACAAAAACTCACATTTAGCCACACCTGGAGAGCTCCACCCAGCTGCCTTCAAGCCACAGTATGTTCACATCAAGTTATGGTTGTGACAGACCACTAAAACATATTTCTCCCATTTTTTTGCTTGCCCTGCTGTGTGTCAGTCCTCTTGGCAAAGTCTTTAAGCCAGAGAGCTTTGGATCCAATTTTGTGAAGCACCACCTGAGTGATTTAGGAGACTAAACGCCCCTCTTGAGAGTGACAAAGGCATGGGGTCTAAGCCTTAGGGGAATTGACCAAATTCTTGTACTGCAGACTTCAGTGCAGCCCCCTGTGCTGGCTTGAGCTGCAGTGGGTTGCAGTACCAGCATTGTGCTGCAACAGAGAAATTCCAGCAGATCAATTTGCTCAGCTCCTGGATGGGTTAAATGCCTGATTTTCACTTAATTTGCTTTTGGGAGCAAAGCCCTCCTAGGAGCTT
Organism: Spizella passerina; assembly: GCA_013401375.1. Lineage (NCBI taxonomy): Eukaryota > Metazoa > Chordata > Aves > Passeriformes > Passerellidae > Spizella > Spizella passerina. The sequence goes on from WBNQ01081223.1 coordinate 8,844, forward strand.
CCAAAGACCCCACCAGCATCATCTGTACATGACTGCCCTTCTGTGGTTTAAAATCAGTGTCTGGGCCTGACAAAAATGGATCTCACTTCCACATCTTCCCAGTCCTTTTGGAAAATCCGCCCTTCCTTATGGACTGATTGCGTTTTTCAGATTCGTTTTCTGTGGCTGATTGATGGAAATTCTCTGGTGATGATTCCGTTATTTATTAGCATTAACAACCTGCAGATAAGAATGATAAAAACTCCATGTGACTATTCAGTTCCAGTCACAAAGAACAAAAAACTATGAAATTTTCACATACTGTTCCTCAAAAAAAAGTGAGATTTGAAAATTTGGGGAAGAATTGAGAGATCATTATTGTGACAACCAATATTTTCATAAGTAGCTGGTGGTGCAGAGCTCCTTGACTTTGGAGACACATTCAGAGGGACCCTGGTGCTGCTGTGCCCCTTGCCCCTGTGAGAAGTCAGGGCTCCAGAAGGAGGTGCATGGGCCAGGCTCCCTGGTTAAGCATTCTCAAACTTGCTTCTGTCCAGGCTGGGACAGCAAGGGCTCTGTTAACAGTGCTTGAGCTGAGATGGTTCTTTGTTGGGGAAGGGATTAAAGAGCAGCCTGGTCGCAGTGGGAGCCTTTGCAGGGGCTGTGCTGGGAGCTGTTGGTCTCTTCAGCCCAGCCAGAATGTGTGATCAAGGCTCAGGGTGTGCAGAAGAGACGAAATAAAGAATAGCTGTCCTGCTGTTTTATTTTCATTCAGCTTAGATAGCAAAACCTAATTTAACTCATTCAGTGCTTTCCGACCCACCTGTGCCTCCCAGAGAGGGTGAAATGTGAGTCCCCAGTGGTTTCAGAGGGAAAAGTGGGTTCCTCAGGCAGTGCTTACCAAAGGACTCCTCACTCAGCAGACAGGGGCTGGAAAAGAAGAGCACTGCTTTCTCTACACAAACTGTTTTCTGAGCCTTTAGGCTGAAGAGAACACAAAAATAATGCTCACAGTTGATAGCAGTGGTCCGTTTGGACTCCTTTCATGGCACATACCCAAGGAAGGGCAGAATACACTGATGCTTTATGCCCATCCTGTGCCAGGCTGCAGTGACTGAGGACCCAGGGACCTTCTGACCCAGTGTGGCATCACTCTGAGATGTGGTGATGGAAACCGAGAGCTTTTCTCTGCTGGGTTCCAGCCTGATGGGAAACGTTCTAGAGAGATGAAATGCTCAAAAGAATCCAGCAGTATCAGTCTCTATTATGTGCAGAGCAAATGATTCAATTATGCTTTTCCAAATATTTTTCAAAATTGGATAAATAAAGGGAGGAGAGGGGTAAATATTTTCTCCATGGTTACATGGCAGGTCACGGTCTTTGGCTTCCAATTTGATGTACTGCATTTCCTTTTCTTTCTTTTTCCCCATAGCAGATCATGCTTGGGAGTGGCTTGGGTTTTCATTTTGTTTTGTTTTTTTAAACAGATGGTTTGCATTACATAAGGGACAATTTACACAAGTTGACACTTCCCCTCTTTTCTCTATGGCATATTGTGTGGTGGTAAAGTTGGCAGAGATGAAGGGAGGAACTTCTATTAGGATTACATTTCTATTTGAGAAAAAGATTCATGTTCTCTGCTTCCAGTTA
>WBNQ01081224.1:0-15722 GCA_013401375.1 Spizella passerina
GGCGGGGCGGCGCGGCGGGGCGGCCGGAGCCGCCGTCGGGGCGACCGAGCGGGCCGGGCCGGGCCGCAGGCAGGCGGGAAGGGAGCCGGCTCGGGGGGCAGCTCTGCAAACACCCCCAGCTCTGCAAACACCCGCAGGCGTTCGCGCCAGTAAGTAGCTGATCCCGGGCAGCGGCCGCAGGCGGCGGCGGAGCGGGGAAGGGAGGACGTGCGCGGGGCCGAGCTGAGCTGGTGGGGCTCGGCCGGGCAAGGCGGGCGGGGCACCCGGGACGGGTGTCACCACCTCAGCTCTCGGCCGAGCCCCGTGTCTGCCTCTGCCCGGGCGCGGGTTGAACCGGCGCGGCCGCCTGCGAGGTCTCTGGGGATGGGGAGGTGGGAATTCCCCTGCGGGGACGGCGGTGGGAGCAGCCCTCGTGCCCGGGAAGGGCGGGAGGTCCACTCGATCCTCCCAGCCCCGGCTGCGCGTACGCGGTGAGCGCGGGGCTGTCAGACAGGACAGGACAGGACGGGAGCCACCCGCGCCGCCCCTGGAACTCCCGGAGCTGGCCCTGGTGCCCCCTTCTCTCGGGGGAAACTGACGGGCTGAGTGTCCACTTCCCAAAAGGTGCTCAGGGGCCGGAAGAAATCTTGGCAGGAATTCGTTCCTCCATAGTGTCCATGCCCTGAGGAGGGCGAAGAGTCAGAAAAAGAGGGATATTTTCATCCGACTGAGTTTAACTGTGGTTAATCTGCTGAGCAAAATTAAAGCCTTCTGATTCTAGCACTGGAAGTGAATCCTGCGGTGAGAAGGGAAGGAAAAGAAAAGAAAAGAAAAGAAAAGAAAAGAAAAGAAAAGAAAAGAAAAGAAAAGAAAAGAAAAGAAAAGAAAAGAAAAGAAAAGAAAAGAAAAGAAAAGAAAAGAAAAGAAAAGAAATATAGTTTAGGAGAATATATCACAAGTAACTGAACTCGATCTCGGCTCTATCACGCTTCCGCCGTGAAAAACGTGTGCCGCCCTAGACTTTTCCTCAGCGGACAGGTTTGCCGGCCATAAGGCAGGGAACTCGGCCGGGCCCGGAGTCCGCAGGGCCGTCCGATCCCACCGAGCCGGCGCCGCCGGGCTCCGCACCCTGCAGAGCCGCTCTCCTGGCGGCTCCTGGGGGCTGCCCGCTCCTCCCCGAGTCCTTTTCTCCCGCAGAGCTGGAGTGAAGTAAACGAACAAAAATTGATACGGTGACGGCGACAGCGGCAGAAACCCGCGCAGGATCGGGGGAAAGCCCCGGCCCCGGTTTGGAGGCTGCTCCAGGGTCCCCGCGTCCTCCGCTGCGGAGCAGACGCGCATTGGTGTGGGAAAGTTCAAGTCCGACGCGGACAGAGAAGAGGAAGGCAAAAAGATGCCGTCGGGGGACAAGCAACAGGAGGGGTCCTGTCCTCACCTCGGTCAGGGCGAGCTGCTCCTGCGAGCCCCGCTCCCCTCCGGGCTTGGGGTTCCTCTGGATGCGGCCGGGGGACGATGCCGGACTAGGGAGCCGCCGGCGCACCGCGGGGCGGGAGGAGAGGGGCGGGAGGAAAAGGTGGACGAGGGAATATTACTAGCAATTTTCTCTCCATTTCCCCGGGGATATCGCTGCTTCCCAGCGCCCCTGTGTCGGCTGTGCGGGCCAGTCCCGCCTGCACTGTCGCAGCATCCCCCCACGGGACGGCGCGGCTGGACACGGCCCCGCTCGGGGTCGCCTTAGGGCAAAGGAAGGAGTCGGGAAAGATACGCAAGGTTAAATCCCGAGCGCAGGGAGCCTCGCCAGGAAAGTCGTTTCGGAAATCAGCACGATTGCTGGTCGTAACACTGCCTGATGCATCCAGCCTTCCTCGCTGCTTTCCTTTGCAGCTCGAAAGAAAAGATAGATGAGTAAAGGAAGGAGACACAGGAAGAGAGATAAAGGGAGAAAAATAAAGAGAAAGAAAGAGAGAAAGAGAGAGAGTAAAAGAGAGAGCNGAAAAGGAGAAAGAGGGAAGGAAGGAAGGAAAGAAGGAAAGAAAGAAGGAAGGAAAAAAAAATAAAGGCACGGCGGAGCGGTGTGTGGAAATTGTCACTCTTGGACGCAGCGAAGTGGGAGAAGACCCTCCCGGACAGTTTTCTCTGAGCCGGCGGAGAGCGGCGGGGCCGTCCCGCCCCGTCCCGTTCCCGGGCGGGGGTCGGTGCTGCTCGGGGCGCTCAGGCCGCCCTCGCCGCTGTCGCTGCGCTCCGGACAAATGCCCGCCATGCCCAGGCCAGGGACATTCGCGACAGGGCTGCGGAGAAGTCGCGGTTCAATCAACAGCGAAACTGCCCCCGACGGCACAGCAACGAAATTAACCCCCAGGAGTCAGAAAACCGAATGTTTCACTATTCGGGGAGTAGGAGAGGGTGGGAAATACGGCTAGGTCGTAGCTATATCAAATTAACGTGCTCTCTCCTACCTTTAAATTTCTTTTTTCATAAAGGCACAGAGATTTGGTGGGGAAGGGAGCGTGTTTTTTCTGTAAAGACAAACTGCTCGGGGACACTCAGAGTAGCAGTGCAGGAGCGTCCCGTCCCTCCAGCGCCGGCACCGAGCCAGACCATGGGGGACTCAGCCCGCTGCGTACGCGGCGGCGGCTCACGGGCAGGGTCTTGGGTTTAGAGGCTATTCCGAACAGAAATTGTGCTTTTTCAAACACTGGATTTTAGTTAATGGGTGCACTTAAAGGCAGTGTCCGATTTTGAATTATTATGGAGTTTGGTATGGAAATTGGAGGTACTTTGCTCTTGCACAGTGTCACTATGACAGAATGTTAAATCTTGTCTCCCCTTGACTTTATTGATCTGCCCGGCAACATAGAATCTAATTAATTATACAAAAACTGCTTACACCAGTGTTATGTATTTTTCTTTTGGGTTTATTAGAAGCCTATTCGTTTTTATGGTTTCTTGCTATTAGTTTTTGCTATCTCTGTTTGGCTTTAATTTATTTTTGACATTTGAAAACTGTGCTTTCAGTATAAAAGTAGTTACAACAGTTAGCACTACGAGTAGTTGAAGAAGCCAAGATCACTGCATTAAAAGAAAGCTCTCAGCTGGTTCTCTGTGAGAGAAGTACTGCTACAAAGGGGTTGTGCTGCACCCCCTGAAATTTGGTTGTCTCTAAGCAGTGCACATTTTATTTTAGACAGGATGGCTGAGATTCCCTAACTGCTTGCTGCTTTTGCTCAAGATGTACTAATGGATTTCATTTAGATTGACAATATAATTCAGATTGATAGCATCTTGTCATCTGACACTTTGACATCGCCAAAGTGAATAGGCTGAAAAACTGTTTTAGTTCTTGTGTTTATCACGAATTTGCTTTCTGGTAGCAGGGCAATATGAGGGCAATGACTGGGAAGGGAAAAGAAGGCTGTCCTGGCCGCTATAGTCAAATTCTGTAGACAGATAGACCCAGAGATAAAATTCTTCTGCCTAAATAGAGAAAAATTATTTTCTATTAATATAGTTTTAAATTCGTTGGCAACAAGGGGTCAGAACAAATTCTCCTCATTCTTTAATTATGAAACTGGAGCACTTACTGATATCTTCAAAGGACTCTGCAGAAGACAGCGGGATTAGGTCCATACCAGTCACTGCTCCTGGAAATAATTTAAACTTAAAGGAAATAACTGACAGACATTCCAGTGCAGTTAGTTAAGGATGACATTTTATTTTCTGTATTTAAATACTGATTTGCAAAACTTCTGGAAAAAATATGGCACAAAACCTTAGTAATAAAATCTAAAAAGTCAAAGTCTAATTCATTAGAGACTTGCAAATTGATAATCCTCTCATATATGGCATTTTCTACTAAAAGTATGAAATAGTTTCCATAAATAATAAAAAACAATCAACAGTTTGCATGTAATTCCTTTTTTCCCCCTGTAGTGACTGCACCTGAAATCTGCATTCTACAAAGAGAAAAGATTATAGAAAATCAGTTTGAATGTTCCTTCACCTATCAGACATGCCATGGTAATAGCCAACAATATCCAATGTCTTTGGAATTCCAGAGGGAAAAAAAAAGACAGAACAAACCTGTTAGTATTATTGATTATGCATCCACTAAATAGTTCAATTTTAGCTGGTTAGTAAAACTTGTATTCTCTCCAAAACACAGCCGAAGAGCTGAGACTGTGATACATGTTTCCCATATGTAGTGCTCAGACAGTGGTGCACACTTCAGGAATGTCGAATGGGCTAAACCTGACAGTCCTGGCAAAAAAATCTAAAAAAAACCAAAAAAACTTGTCACATTGTTTAGAATCACATCTGGCTTGATACAATGTTGAAGGATAATAACTCTGCTCAAAGGCCTGTATTTATTTTCACCTTTATGTTCTGGCCCTATATATTCACACCTAAAATATTAACATTCTCAAATGAGCAAGTTTTCTTTTTATTTCTGCTCTTCCATGTAATTTGCAGTAATTTGCATTCTTATTACTGCGAACTTTGCATCTCTTATGCTTGATACTGAAACTCACACAATGACTTTTAACAACTCTCTTCCTCACTGCTTTAGATAGTTGATGATTGCTATGTTATTCTTTAAGTCATACAGGATATTTAAATGTCAGCTGCAAACAGGGTGGGAGATGGATACAAAGTACAGGAGAGCCGCCCTCATGCTCCCCCCAAATCCTCCCCATCAGAAACCCCAGATGGACTGAGGTTAAGTAAGCTTCTCAAATATTTACAGTTATCTCAGTGCGAAAGCATTGGTGTTCTAACCAATAAAAATTAAAATTTTTGTGATTTCAGAAACAAGTGTAATGCAATTTAGTTTTCATAGCTATAGTGAAAACAAATAAAGTCATAGAAATTATTGAATAATTATTCCAATTATTTCCAGAAAGAAAAAAAAATCCTTGTCTCATTTTGTATCTCAATTTTAAACAATACATGTTTCCAGTGAATATTTACAGGTTGATAATAGGCTAGTACAAATTCTAGAAGACACAACAAAAATTATCTGCAGTCTATTCACAAACCTTTGCCATGTCTCAGTGTTTGGGGATGGGCGTATGGACTGCCTTCAGCACCCTTGAATAGAAGTCTATTGTGTGGGCTTGTTCCATTGGGATCAATGGGACAACATGTGCAGTGAGATGCTAATGAACACTAGAAACGATGGTAAAATCTGGCCTGGCTAAGGCATAAGGCTGTTTTTATAAATCACTGCTGAGTTCCTTGCTATACTTCTTTCAGCTAAGCTGCTGAAACCTCAAATATTCAGGAAGACTTTACTAAATAAGTTTTTGCATCATTTAAATCACGTTTTCCCATCCTTACAATGTGAATAATTCTCCATTCCTATCTTGTTTAAAGTTGCAGATGAAGGCAGTCCCTTTTCAGTGACAATTGCGCTGTTAATGTGATTCCAGAAATGGAGAATAAAATACACTAGAGGAAAATAACATCAAACACAAGTATAAAAGAGAAGAATGATGGTCAGAAAGCAGGCCCACAGGAGAGGATAGTGTGGCTAGCGTGTAGCCTGATGGTCATTGCCCCATTGTACCTGCAGAGCTCCACATCAGAGATGCTCGTGTCCCACATGAGGGGGTGACAGCCCCAGCCCATCTCAGAGAAGACCCAGGCAGCAGTGCCACTGCAGGGACAGTTGTGCCTGGTGAGTGCTAAAAGCCAGGCACAGGGATGCAGTGCTGGAGGAGACGGGTGCTTGTCTTGGTCCTCCCTCCCGCCTGGGCTGGGACATAGCATGTGCCATTTGAATGGAAAACCCACAAACCCGTGGATATAACACTGGGAGCCTGTAATTCTTGGCAGCTTGGAGCAGGCTTAGAAGTGCTCAGACACAATAGTATTGAGGATCATAAAAGTCCCACCTCTGTCTCTTAAAAGAGAGAGAAGACAAGGTCCACCAACACCATCTTTTCTCACCAGCTTATGGCAGAGGTTAATTATTAACTATTGAAGCACTGGCAAACTGTGGTTGTTTGTTTGCTTATTATGAGGCCTGTCAGGGCCAGAACCAAACCTTACTGAAGCTGACTGATGCCTCCTGGTTTCAATAGACTCAGAGGTCAGGCCCCTAAAATTCAAATCACCAGTGCTGTTCCTTGCAATAAAGAACCAGTGAGCACTTTGAGGAAGCGCTTAATTACTCCAATGAGATCATTTAGCTTTTAAACAAAAATACTTTAATTGGGGGCAGACCCTTTCATATTTGTTTCCCAAGAAGGAAATTGATTAACAAAATGTTATTAATGAGATTTTAAGAGAGTTCATGCCAAACTCAGCTAAGGGAGCTCACATTTTCTTTCCAACTGCCAATGCTAAGCAAAACTATTTTCAGGGAAGGACCCATGGATGGAATACAGGTCATCTTCTCTAGTTTGCTAATACCACCTCTGTAATAATTTTGCCTGTTATTATTTTGCACCCAAAGCAAGAGTGGTGCCCAGCAGCAGCAATTTCATGTATCCAGATCTAGCCTGAAGCCATCATCTCTTTGTCAGGAAGACACTTCCTTGCAGAGGTTCTTAGCTGGGTCCCTGAGAAAACACAGCCTTCATATGGAACTCAGTGGTTTCAGACACTGCCAGCAAATTTAATTTAGAGAAGAAATACATGGGACATGAGAGATTCCTTAGTGGAAGTTAGTGACCCTAGTACTCTGCCTGGATGTCAGAAATACTTCTGACTGGGAGTGTGGGATGGAACAGGACCTTGGGAGCTACGGCTTCTTCTCAGCCACTTTGTACACAGCAAAACAAAGAGCTGGCATTGCTTTTTCTTTCAGGTATTTTGTATACTCAGGGAGGTGTGAGTTCTAAGCTTCTTCCAGACACAAAGAATATATTTCTGGAGTGGGATGACACACATAATCCAGTCTTGCTAACTGTTGCATGGCAAGAACAACTGACCCAAAAAATACGGATACACTGAGATGTGTAAAACCTTCACTATGATGAATACCCTATAAATAGCATAGATAGATAGATAGATAGATAGATAGATAGACAAGACTATGTAACAAAAATCAGAACTATAAAGGGTAAAGAAGCAAGAAATAATGTGTATTTTTAATTTTATAGCTCTGCATGACTGATGATAACAGATGCAGTGGGAAGGAATTATTCTCATCACTTATGAAAATAAAATTCAATTTAAAATTACTATGTATGTTTTGAGTTGTTTTCTCATCAGCTTTGTTACTAAGAGAGCCTCTTCTCCACAGCTGGCCAGCACCCATAATGGATAATCAGCATGTTGCAGCTCAAGATTTTGCAGATATCTCTAGCTTTTTCCTAAATTGCAGAGGCCCAGTCTTGCATAGTTAGTGTCTGTGAGCTCTTCAGAACTCCGTGAAGATTTGGGGAGCATGTACAGTCCTGATAACCTCCCTGGTTTTCAATATTTTAAGGATTCCCATCTATCTGAAGTCCTATAGTGTCCTTTGTACACTGAAAATTTAGTGACTTCCCAAAACCACTAGAATCCACATACTTAATTCCTTTGATCTGGGTATTGATAGCACCCCTTCCCATGTATTTTTATTGAAATAAGACTTGGAGTTGCAAAAATAGCAAGCTAACAAAATATCAACTCAAACTTGGTGCATTTTACTAATGAGAAAAAAGACACACTGGATTTTGTACTGCTTTACTCTGATATTCATAAATTCATATTAAATATATTGACTGCAGTTACTATTCAGTCAGGACTCCATGCCTTTTAAAGATAAAAGTAAATGGAAATAACTAAGAGATCATCTTTGCTATTTTAGCAACATTTCCATTTTCTTTAGCCTGTTTAATATACTCTGAAATTTAATTTCTGGGCTGAAAATTGTAAAACAAATACATACTTATTGGAAATTAAAAAAGAAAATCACTGAAAGGAGATTCTTCAGGGTATAGAAAGTTTTTTTGTCTGTTTGCATGATTTTTCAATCTGGTTGTATATGGTCCTGTCCCTCATAAGTCACAGCAAACAATATAGTATTCTACAGGAGCTTTTATCCTAGTGAGCAGAAAGTGAGCAGAAAGACCGAACAAAAGAATTAATTAATTAATTAATTGATGAATGTATTTAAATAAGGCTCCACCTGCTCTGCTTCAAAAATCTCTCACTATACTACAGAGAGGTTTGTTACACTGATTAATATCAAAGCCTTCCTCTTGATTTTTCAACAAGATGATTTGTACTTGGAGTGACTGCCAAAATTCAAGATATGCAACATAAATGCTGCCTTTGCTGATGCGTGCAATATCAGGAAATTGTGACCTAAAGGCAACAAGAAAGGGAGTCTATCCAAAATTAAATAGGGAAAACTAGATTTTCCCACTGCTTTTTAAGAAATACCTAATGCACTTGTTTCATCTTAAGGATTTGCCTGGCTAGCATGAGCAGTTCACTAACAGGAAGAATTTAATCTAATATGAACAAAGGCACTCTTTTAGGATTTTTCTTTTTTTGCCTTTTTATTCTCAACCCACCGATGCTTTCTTGCCTTACATAACAGACAAGATGTACAGTATCAAACTGCACGGGACAGGACCCTGGTTTTCCTGCCAGACACCGGCAGAATTTGCCAAAAGTTTGCAGAAGGGCTACTCTGAAACAGAATGGTGAAAGCCGCCCTGGTTTAGCTCCTTATTGGGGTTGCAGCAGAGCCCCACCGGTGGCACTGAAGAGGAGGAGCTGATGGCTGAGGGGTGTTGGATTAAAAGGGGTGGGGGTGGGATTTGTGAGTCCCCCCCGTCCCAGACAAAGGTCCCTGTCCCCCGCAGGAAGGTGCTGAAATGCAAAGCAAGCTCCCAGCTCCTTTTCTCTCTCTTGGTGGCATTTGGAAGTGTAAAGCTTTGAATACCAATTGCTTGAACTGGACATATGTGAATCTCTTCTAATCCTACTAATCCCGTCCCCGAGTGCTTCTTTGTATGTGGAGGCAACACACATAGATCTAAGTGAAAGTGGCCGTAATCCTGGAAATGTGGAAAAATGTCCCAGTGTGGGAGTTGGGAGAGGGAAAAGCTCCCCAGCGGAGGGAACCCGCTGGAAGAGCTTTGTGTTTGTGGGGTGAGCGAGGGGCAGCAGTGGGGGCAGGGGAGACATGAAGGAGAGCTCTCACCTTCCCTGAGCCGTGAGGAGGAAAGCAAACCCACCCAGCGGGAAAGCTCCCTTTGCAAACAGCCATCGCACACTTGAGCAAACCCGCAGAACTGAGACAAAGTTTCCAAACGCTGGGAAATTCACCCACCGGCAGCTTTCAGCAGTGTGAGCTCAGCAGGCAAGGCACTAATGTGCTGACTTCATTATTTCCCGACCTCGCCCCGCTGAATGGCAGATTTGTGGGGGGAACGGGGCACTATCACTCCATCCTTCCCTGGCCACAAAGACAGGGAGAGGAGCTGGCATCAGGTACCCAGTCACCGGCCCTGGGTCTGTCTTGGGGGCAGGGGGGGACCCTCTTAACCTGCGTGGATGAGAAGTGACAAACAGTAACAGGGCAGCAGAGATGGAGTCAGCTTGCAAGTGATAGGATTCATTCATTCTTCCTCTCTGGAAACTGATTTCGGGCAACAAACCCTCCAACTTTACATAGGTGAAAGGATAGAGATGGCAGAAGCTTCTGTGTCTTCGATTCAACACTGAAACCTCAGCATCTGACCAGGCTGCTATTTAAAATTACCATCCACCTGGATACTAACAAACCCTATTGGTTTTCCAAATATACAAGTCATATAATTCAGCCACACGAATTTCCCAAATGTCAGACAGCTAATTTACATTTTCTTGGCTAGTCACTGAATAAAACGTGTTTATACCCCACAGTAGATCGTGTACAAGGAAATTAATCTGGTTTTTGTATGCGCTTTCAAAATATTTTAAAATATGGAGCAATTGATAACATTATTTGCCAGGCAAATCTTTATTTTGCTCAATAAATCTCTAAATAAAACCATGTTAGGTAAGAAAATCTAAGGCTATATATTCTCTTGGAGTTGACTTTTTTATTACCTCACCAGACTTTGTGCTTTCATAAATAAGTGTCAACTGAAATTAACCTGCTGTTTAGAGATAGTATAAACCATCCCAAAACCAGCCTGGGGACTGCAAGTCCTTTTTTTTTTTTTTTTTTTGCACATGAACCTCCTGAATGTCACAGGGACAGAAAATGAGGCTAGATCTTTAACTTTGCATGGATAAAGCAGTAAGATTGCCTCTTGGAAACATCTTAGGCCAAAACCCACGATGCACTAAAATCACTTCATTAGCAGGAAACAGCCCAGGGAAAGGTTTTGCCATGTTCATCAGAGAGCATGTAGGATAAATGGGGTGGGAATATAACTTATCTAAGCCTAGCTCTGTGTACATGACCCCGCTGCTGGCCACAGAAACACTGCTCACATGGAGAACCAGTCTTGGCATTCAAGGGTCACTGCTGATGTTGCATCAACCAGCTCCTCAAACTCCAGCAGTGCTGCTCTGCCTGCAGGCTGGCAGGGAGAGAGAGCACAGCCCTTCTGGGCAGAGACAATCCACAGAGCCAGGGCACACTGGCACAGTTGTTTCCCACTTTAGACTTCCCAGACAGGGAAGAGAAGGAAAATAATTTGTCTGTAGGGAAGCTAGCTTCATTTGTATGAAAGAGCCCTGTGGCCCAAGGGTGCCAGTGGTGTTGCCTCCCTCAGGACACCAAGGGTGCCTGTGGTGTTGCCTCCCTCAGGACACCAAGAATTTTACCAGCAGAGCAAGGGTGCCATTTTCTCTGTCGTGTGATGGATCGCAGACTGTCTCCAGGCCCTTAGCCCAGAGGCAGCAAGTGTGCCATGTCCATATAGCTGAGGTGCCCTCAAGAGGAAGCTGTGTGCAGGGACTCTTGCTGCTGGCTGGAGGCCGCAGCCATGCAGCAGCCAGATGGACATTTCATGGCATGGCTGGTAGAGCCTTCGGCCTTACTCGTGCTCCAGCACATGTGGTGACTAGATGAACCCCACTGCTGTGGATGACATTGCCTCCCTCTCTGCTCCATTTTGAGCAGGTGCTCTCCACAGCTTCAGCCTGTGCAGAGGGCTGGCAGTGGGGCGGCAGTGGGGCCTGCAAGAAACAGAGGTCCTTGACACGTGAGCACAGGCTGTTCTTGGAGGATTGCATCCAGACAAAGTTTTTATGATTCTGTCTGTCCTCCCAGTCTTCATCTAGTCACTCTGCCCATCTAGCTGAGATGTGCCCTGAAGGAGAAGTGCAGCTCCCACTAAAGGCCCATTTGTTATGAGATGATAGTTGGTAAAGCTGCAGGCAAGGTCAGAATCTGTATCATGCCAAGGGGACGTGGTGTTGTACAGGGTAGTGGAAATATGGCACATGGGACACAAGGGATGTCAGGACAAGACATCTTGAAAGACAAGGTCCTTTTACAAGTGCTTCAAATGCTGGTTGGCAAGGGTCATGCCTGGGGGTGGCCCATACGGCCATAATAAGCCTTGATGCTGCCATCTGCTATTGTCACCTTGGCACATCAATTTTTGGACACAGGCAGATTTTTCCCCCTAATTCTGCCATATATCAAGGGCATCATATCCAGGATACATCAGCTAATATTCTCATTGCCATTCTCTTTGATGGACTCACACCAACAAGGGATCTGACCCTATTTCTATAATCTGCCCCAAATGTCAATGATTAAAGTCTGTTTCAATTTAAAGCAATGAAGCATTAATATATTTTAAAAGAATTTCGTTTCAAATGATTGCAAACAAAATGAAAAGATTTGGCACCCTACAGGCCGCTGAAATCAATTGGGTGAATTTGGAACTTAGTATTTACTGTTGGGATCTACACAAATTCAAGAGCCAAAGGCAAGATTAGTTGGATTAGTGCTTCAGTGGTCCTTCATTATCCATTTCTCCCTCAGTGACATGATTTGTGCCTTCAGTTAACTGTGCTTATTAAATGAGAATGATGAAGAATCGAAGTAAAAATACTTAAGTAGAAGGTGGATGCTGAATCTTGTTAATCTTGTTTAGAATGTTATTGCATTTCATTAAATATAAAATTTCATTGAGGTTTCCTACATGTTCTTCTGGTGTTTAGTCTAAGAACCTGACTCTGACATTGGAAAAGAGAAAAACAGAAATGTCTTACAATTTGGTTACTTATCCCACTGAAGATAGGCAGAAAACAGAATCAGGTCCACCTGAACATGGGATTTCCGAGCATAGACCACTCTTTCATTCCTCCAATTTATACTGCTTTCAAGGCTGTGATGACAACTGGAGAGCCACTGATGTGTTTGAGGATCCCAGTCTGCCTCCTGCGGGGACAGCAGAGGGGGAAGGAGCTCCTTACTGGTGTGAATTCAGACTTGGCTCTGCTGCAGACACTCTCAACAGTAGGCCAGTTTTACAGTCATGCACAAGGATATCTGATGCCCTGGAGAATCAGGATGCTGTTCTGGAAAGTGAACTTATTGATCAGTTGGGCCTGTGTTGTGGAAAAAGCAGAGACATACAAGTAACTTGACCTGAAAAATTCTCTTTTTACTGCAGTACCAGCTGACACAAACTGTAAGGTTGGGTCCAGTCATAAAGTAAAAAGAGGGAAGGAGACTTGCATGTGGCACAGACAATGGAAGGGACATGAGCATAACATCTACTCCAGTCTTCCCTTAAGTCAGCAGCTGAATCTGAAATCATCCCAACTATTTACTCATCACGTGGGTAGGAACTATTTTCCAGGGCACATTTCAGACAGCCTTTTAAACAGCCTGTTAAATCAAAATAAATATGACCACATTACTTTTTAATTTTTCACTGTTTCAAGCCAGGTTTAATTAGGCACACTGCAACCTTGAAAAAATCTAAGAAACAGGGAAGTTATATTGATTCTTTATTGTCACTTTAATTGTCTATTCTGATGTGTTAAAACTGAAACAATCTTCCAGCTGCAATGTCTAATGAACTCCAAGATCAAACATGATCTTGCTAATTATGGAGTTAATGAGGACAAGTTCACAGGCAGAGTTAAGTTAGTAACTACATGTTTCAAAGCATCTTGAAGCTCAATAAGATCTTCATTTGGTGTTATAATGGTATACAGTTTGCATTTCTTCTTTCTGAACATGTTACAGAAGGGCACCCTATGTATGTTATATGCTGCTAATCATGTGCAAACGACACAAAGACAACTTCAATAAATTAGGAGACTGGCTGTTTATAAATCAACTCAACATCGAAATCTCATTTACATTTCTGCTATCCCATGTAATGTGTTTACACACAAATAATGACAACATTAGCATGGGAGGGGGACAAATTTAAATTCCACAGCATGTTTCTGAAGCCAAACCATCAAGAAAATGCAATCAACATTGTAAATGAGCACACAGGCATTTGGATTTTAGAAAAAGAAGCACTACTAAATCAGGCCTTTGAACCCAGATAGCAAAATGCACCTTACAGCTGCATCCATTTCAAGGCCATGCTTACACTGAGCACAAGTGGGATAGAATAGTGCTGTGTTTGAAGCAAACTATTCTTCTCACTCCTGCTAGGAAAGCTTGTATCTAAAAATTATTGTTTCTAGGACTGTTTGTAATGAGAGCTTATTCTCTATTTATTTCCTCCTTTCCCTGTTTTCTCTTTTAAAATAGTTGATAGCCTTGGAGTTATAGCTGTTCTTTCTGCCCTTGCACAGTAGACACTCCTGAAGTGTCTGTAAGGAACATAATTGCAAAAAAACCCCACAGAGAACCAGGTTGCTCCACCTATATTAGTTTGTCACGGTGGCAAGAGTTTGTCTGCAGCCAGCAAGCAACTATGCTGGATTAAGCAATCAATTCCATGTGCATTAAGAAAGCCATGTCATATGGAAATAAAGATAATTTGACAACACACTGGGAATACTTTAGAGCTCATAGTTCTGGACCCAGAATGGTAAAGCAGGAGGTATCAGATAAAGGCTCAGAAATACCAACAATGACCATGAATCCATGAGAGGTTCAGGCAAGCAAAGGACCGTGGAGTTGTGCTGTGTAACTTGACTAACTCTTGATTTAGAAATATATTTATTATAAATTTATCTTACAAGTACATGGCAGATATATCTCCATTCAAGTAAGTGGAGAAGAACAGGTGCACATCCCTGATATGCAATTTTACTTTTTCTAATTACTGTTTTTATACAATGTAGTTCTTCAGACTGTGGTTGTGTGAGCCATTTTTTGGCATCAGTGCTGCTTTATTTTCTTCTTTTTCCTGCATCATGTCCTCCTCTATGCTGCTGCAGCTGTTCTCATGACCCCTATAGCAAACCATATCAAGGAATTGGTCTGGGTGAGAATAAAACAGTGTTATATTTTTTCTGGATTATTTTCCAATCAGCTTAGTTAATGTCTTCATTTGCCACAGTGCTATAAAACTCTTTGTGCTAACACAGGAAGGAACAGATGGGAATGGAAGTAGAGGTATAAAGGAAGAAAGGAGGACAATGAGAGGTGGTTTAAACAGCACTGCCACAATATGTATCAGTCTCAGTTTACTGATTCAAGACATAGTTTCCTTCCCCTTTTGTCCTACCCAGACAAAATTCTGTCCTTAATAACTCTCAATATATGAATGAATTTTTCAACATCTTCTTTTATCCAAAGTGGCATCACTCAGGCACCCAGCATGAGATTCGGGGAGATAGCTGTTACTTAGTCTGCAAACCAAGCATTACTTAGATCCATATTTAAACAGAATGTTTAGAAAACAATTTTTCAAATACTCATAGGCAACGTTAAGATGCTTTCATTTGGGGTCAACTGACATGGTCCAACAACTTCTACCCTTTTGACAAAGTTTCATTTGGAGGTTGTTATTCTTGCCAATCGGGAGTTTAGAATAAAAAAAAGAAGTTCAGTCTGTGGTACTGAATCAACATATACTGAAATCAATCCTCAGAACAATTTCTTTCTTTATAACTAGTTTATGTCCTCCTCTCTTACTGCGCTGCATTGGATCCTTCCTTTCCCAGTACTGGCAAAGGGAGGAAGGACTGCACTCACACTTCCCTCTCCCTTTCTGCTGCTCCCATTTGCTGCCCAGTGTCCCGATCCCTGTTGTTTCTGTTAATGGGTTGAGGTTGTGTTTCTCTTGGCCATCCTCACTTCTTCAGGGAGATTGGTTTCCATTTCATGGCTCTAGGTGTGAAACTTGACTTCTGAAATATGTGTCTGTGCAGTCCCCTGTGAGCATGGAGGAGGGTGTGAGGTTCCTAGTTCAGCCTCTCTCGGCGTTAAGGCAAAGCCACCTCAGGCACATTTTTGTTCAGCATGCTGCCTGTTGCTCAGCTTGGTCTGTGGTGCATAACACTTCCCCAGGCCTGGTGTGAAGAGTTTAGACCTCTCACTGTGGGGCTATGAATAGCATGGTGAGAGAAATCACCAAGCCAGCAGTGTAATGATGCTAGGGGTGAGCATCTTATTCCTTGTGCAGATAGAGCTTTCTCTGTGGCAGATATACCTTGAAGTCAAAATTGCTTCTTAGGAGTTGGAGCTATGAAACGCTCCTGTAGGAACTCCTGGGTCAAGGAAGGGACATAAGAGAGAAGCTAGAAATTAAGGAAAAACTCTGAGATCATTCTGGGTAGAGTGACTCTTTGATTTGTGTCACACTTGAGTAGTTTGCATGAGCAAAAACAGGGGCAGCATGACACCAGTTATTTCTAAACTGAGGAGAGTGCTG
>WBNQ01081225.1:0-34013 GCA_013401375.1 Spizella passerina
AAACAAACAAAAAAACCCTAAATCACATATTTCCTGAATATTTATTATTTCCATGCTTACTGAAACAGAAAAATTCTTTTCTACCATGTAGGGATAGTATAATAGGTATGCATGCTGGTTGACAAGAAGGAGCAATTAGAACTAAAAAGCCTGCAAATAACACTTTACCTATACACTGGCCAGGGATTCCTCCTGCAATGCAGAAATCCCTGGTTCCTCTTCCCCTGGCTTGTTTTCATGGCAGAAGCAATGCAAAGGGAACAAAAACCATGCCTGCAGCATTCTGCTCTCAAATTAAATCTCTGTGCCACACAGGAAGTCTATATCAGGTCCAGGATTCAAAACTTCATCCCCTCAGTATAAAACATGTTTTTTGGAAGTCTTGTAACTATAATGCACTCTCGATGTGGGAATTAGCCGTCCAAAATTTATCTGTGTAAAAACCAGTCACCCAGTGTAAAACAGCCAGGTAACCTCCTTCTGCAGTCAAGAGAAACAAACACCTCTGCAAAGTTGATCCTATGGTGAGGCTCACAGCTTGTGCATCCCCATCCCTTCTGCAGCAGCGGGAATGGCATTCACACAGCACTGCAGGGGAGCGGATCTGAAAGGTGGCATGAGGGGAAGCAAAGGGCAGAAGCAGAAACAAAGGGAATCCATGATGGGCATTATTGAGGACCTCACAGACCAGAATCACAGACACCATGGTAGGTCTGTGCGTTGGGCTAGCAGAGCTGGAGATCATTTTTCCCATAGCAGCCCTCACAGTGCTGTGCTTGCGGTGGGTTGACCCTGGATGGATGCCAAGTGCCCACACAAGCAACTCCATCACTCCCCTCCTCAGCTGGACAGGGGGAGAAAATATAACCAAAGGCTTGTGGGTCGAGATAAGGACAGGAGAGATCACTCACAAGTTGCTGTAATGGGAAAAACAGACTCAGCGTGGGGAAATGAATTTATTTATTACCAATCAAAATCAGTGTAGGAAAATGTGAATTAAAACAAAGCTTAAAACCCCTTAAAGCCCCTCTATTCTCCTTTTAGTTTCCCCCTTATAACAGTGCCTTCCCACAACTTTGTAACTAGGGACAACAGTTTTTAAATTTTCTTTGTTTTTCTGAATAAAGTTCATGTAAAATATTCATAAATATGGATCTTATTCTACATCATCTGGACTTCCTCTGAACATACAGACAGCGAAGAAGGCGAATCCCTTATTTGAAGCTCAGGACCTTGTTTGAACCAGGTCAAATCTGAGAGAGTCCAGCATTTCAGTTCTTTACTGCTTGCTGCAAAGGGAATCTGACCCTGGCCTCTCAGTAATTGGAATTATGTGTTGTTTTGAGGTGAGATTATCACTTTTTGAAGCTGGGAAATTATATATTAGGTATGTACAAGGGAAAGGTGTGACATCCAAGGTCTCTAGTGTACTGCTAGTCTTGTAAATTATATGTCAGGTACCACTATTGCATTCTTGTCTACCTTAAATTCTCTGTACTCCAGGTAAAAATTCTCCCTTTGTAAGATCACGTTTTTTGGTTGAGTGAAAGGCTTGAAATAAATTTCCCTCTAAAAGATCTCAGTTTTTTGTGAATGCAAAACAACCCCCTTTTTCAAATAATTTCCTGAACTAAAAATTTATTTACATGGATTCAGTTTGGATCCATCTCAAATAAAGTAGTAAAAAATTACCAAAATTTTAAGGCAAAGTACCTTCTAAAAGTAGGTGCTATTCACTTAATTCAAATAAAAGGTAAAATGTAAAATATTTTCATAATTCTAGACCACCACAAATGAATAAAAATACTTTCCTAAGCTAAACAGCAAGTTCTGAAAAATATATTGATTTTGTACTATGTTAATACACTTTAGGATTGACTGCCCAGGACAGCCTTGAGCTAAGAATCAGGTTTTCAATGATTTTCTGTTTATTTCTGTAAAAAGCACTTTGATGATTGGCCTTATCAAATAAGTAAAGTTTCCATGTACAGCAACAGCAGGCTGTCACAGACACGGCAAGCAGAGGCTTGGTAGAGCTTGGAAAGACAAATGGAGCTGTTGATTACATCCTAAGAGCTTTCCTTTACTACACCTAAGTAAATATTAGGATATTACAGTTGAGCACTGAGTAAGATCTTGTTTAATTCAGTCCAAGGTTGGCAGCATCAGTTTAGCTGGGCCAGAGGCAAAATTACAAGAACCTAAGCTAATCAGGGGTGCAGTCTGGAGTAAAAACTATACCATCTGGATTGGGCTTTCCTGCAACTACTCTCAAGTTACCAAAAGTAAGATGAATTTGTCTTTTTTTGTTTTTTTTTTGGTTCAAAATTAAGTTTTTTATACATTATTGCTGCAATTATATGTGGCACTGTTTTGGGTGATGTAGGATCACAACTTTCAGCATTGCAATGTAAAAGGTTATTTCAGGCTGTTTGATTACTTTGTCTATTTGGCAAAAAGCTCTTTCTTTCAGACTAAGAATTCTGCTAAGTATGGAAGATTTGTGGTGAAATCACTATTTTATAGCACAGAGATGTAGAAAGGAACTGCTCCTTCTGTCAAAAATAAAGTAAAAAATAAGAGCAATTATATTCATTACACAAAATTAAAAAGTAACTTCTATTAAAAATCTGAAATCAGAGAAGCGTTATTTCCTTAGGATTAGTGCTTTTAGAACCTCCAAATATATTCTGTCACTGCTCTTATACCATTTTGTATTGCAATAATAAACAATATTTCATTCACTAGTAAGGCACCTACATCAAAGGGAGATCCTGATTTCCTATTTTCTGTCCCATTTTTGTTGATTATAGCATCAGAATCTCAAATCTCAGTCCTCCATACCTTAGGCTGCTTATAGACTTTGAGCTGAAGGAATTACAAATTCCTCAACAGAGGCTGTTTTATGTTCTGCACGTTCAGCTTTTATCGAAAAGGGGCTTATCAGTTAACATACAAAGTTAAGCCAGTTCCAAAAAGAGATATTTCACAACTCAGAAGATTCCAGCCTCATTCAAGGAAATACTTCAGCAATTTTATGTTAGAAGAATTTTGGGATTAAAAACTACTTACCATTTGATACTGAGTTTCCATTTTCAGCAGTCACAGAACTGGACAATGGATTAGATGACTGAGTTCCATGATTATTTGCATTTTTATCCTGCGTTTCTGATCCAGGATCTGATGTATTTGGATCTTCCCTGCTCCTCAAATTCAGATTAGTTTCAGCACCTGACAGAAACAGAAAAAATGATTGTCAGCTTCCTTTTAGCTAGTGGCTTTCACATATAATTAAATGAAAACTAAACTAACACAGACAGACCAAGTTACTTTATTAAATTAATCACTAATTGAACAAATCTAGTGATAAAAGTGGAAGGTTTAAACCAGTGATTTTTGCAAGTTTGGCTTTTTTTTGGTTGATTTTTGTTGGTTTTCTTGTTACTGCTACACTTGCAGCTTTTTAAAGTTTAGGGGAGTGAAAGGCATTACAAAATTTCATTTGTATTGTTTCTTCCCATAGAAATATCAGTGGATATAGCTCACCAAGTGTTTGCATCGTTTCTATTTTAAGATTCTATTTCACTTGAGCTTGCATAGCACTGTCATCATTGCAATGCCTTTCATCATTGCACTAAATAATACTGGAACAGATATAACATGATCTTATCCTTTTCTTTTACCACCTACCACAAGAAACAAACTGGCTTTTGAGATTAAACCATAGTAGCAATATTCCTCCCAGCAGATCCTCCCCGTGGCCATTGTTTACCAGCCTCAGGCCTCTCCAGCCATCAGTTGTCATTTTCTATAAAGTGCCAGCTATTCAAGTCAGAGCCTTTTAGCTAAATTTCCTCAAGACATCAAGAGGAGGTCTGATCCTGTAGGAGTTCCAGAGCTTTTTAGCATTTGTTCAAAGAGAAGGGCAAAAACAAAGCCCTTATCTTTTCTCCCTCTGACTGATTGCATGTCCAGGAAAATCAGAACAGCTCACAGCAAAGTGCCTGGAGCTGCCTCTGAGCTTGCCTGGCTCTGTCAGCCCAGGGCTCCACAAGGAACAGCCTCAAGGCATTGGCTGTGCCCGAGTGGGGGCCCCACTGGAGCTCAGGGGCCGGGGACACGTTCAGAGCTGGGAGACAAGAGGGATGGGGACAGCAGCAGGGTCCCCACTGCATCCTGTGTCCCTGTGTCCCCCCTCCACGCCAGTGTGACAGGGCTGATAAATGCTGCACTGGCAAGGTTATGCATTTTCTTAAGGATTTAGCTCGCTTTTCTATGGGTTTTGTTGTTGTTTGTTTGTTTGTTTTATTTTGTTTTTGATTGGTGGGTTTTCTGTTTGTTGGTTTTTCTTTTGCATTTTTGGTTTTGTCTGGTGTGTGTTGAAGATATATACATATTCTTTCCTTGCCACAGTCGGGTTTGATTCATATAAGACAAAGCTGAATTCGGTGCTTTCTCCATTTCAGTCTTTCAGACTATTTCTGCTCCGTCCCTGCCTGGCCTTAGNGATATAGCTCACCAAGTGTTTGCATCGTTTCTATTTTAAGATTCTATTTCACTTGAGCTTGCATAGCACTGTCATCATTGCAATGCCTTTCATCATTGCACTAAATAATACTGGAACAGATATAACATGATCTTATCCTTTTCTTTTACCACCTACCACAAGAAACAAACTGGCTTTTGAGATTAAACCATAGTAGCAATATTCCTCCCAGCAGATCCTCCCCGTGGCCATTGTTTACCAGCCTCAGGCCTCTCCAGCCATCAGTTGTCATTTTCTATAAAGTGCCAGCTATTCAAGTCAGAGCCTTTTAGCTAAATTTCCTCAAGACATCAAGAGGAGGTCTGATCCTGTAGGAGTTCCAGAGCTTTTTAGCATTTGTTCAAAGAGAAGGGCAAAAACAAAGCCCTTATCTTTTCTCCCTCTGACTGATTGCATGTCCAGGAAAATCAGAACAGCTCACAGCAAAGTGCCTGGAGCTGCCTCTGAGCTTGCCTGGCTCTGTCAGCCCAGGGCTCCACAAGGAACAGCCTCAAGGCATTGGCTGTGCCCGAGTGGGGGCCCCACTGGAGCTCAGGGGCCGGGGACACGTTCAGAGCTGGGAGACAAGAGGGATGGGGACAGCAGCAGGGTCCCCACTGCATCCTGTGTCCCTGTGTCCCCCCTCCACGCCAGTGTGACAGGGCTGATAAATGCTGCACTGGCAAGGTTATGCATTTTCTTAAGGATTTAGCTCGCTTTTCTATGGGTTTTGTTGTTGTTTGTTTGTTTGTTTTATTTTGTTTTTGATTGGTGGGTTTTCTGTTTGTTGGTTTTTCTTTTGCATTTTTGGTTTTGTCTGGTGTGTGTTGAAGATATATACATATTCTTTCCTTGCCACAATCGGGTTTGATTCATATAAGACAAAGCTGAATTCGGTGCTTTCTCCATTTCAGTCTTTCAGACTATTTCTGCTCCCTCCCTGCCTGGCCTTAGCTGCAGGGCTGATGTGTTATGGCTGACCCTGGTGCAAAGGTCCCCCTGTAACACTCTAAAATAAAAAATGTTCCTTCTGTGACAACTCTGAGAGAGTTATTCCTTGATTTTGGTTGTCATAACGATAGCAAGAACCAAGAGAGGTCAAAAGACTAGCAATTAAAACCAACATTTGAGCATTCATCCATACTTCCAAAAACATCCTCAGCTCTCCCAAACATATGATATATTCTTATAAATCTCAAGCACATGAAAATTTTTCAAGGGGAAGGAAAAGCATTTTTTTTCACCAGGAAAGAGACGCTTAACCTGAAGATTTTACAGCCTAATGTTGACTGTTCTGTCAATTTTTCATTTTTATGCCTGAAATAAAAAAAAAAAAATCTAACTGACTGGGAAGCCCCAACATTAAAAACTTAATTAATGAAATTAAAGCTTTAAATCCATTCTGGTTCCCTCAAAATATTTAATTTAATTGAAAAGGTATTTCCTATTTTTGTTTAGCTTTTAGCTATCTAACACTGAATTGTTCTTATTATTTCCTTGTCTAAAAAAATCTATCTTGAAAAGTCAAAAAGTTAATTTTCAAACTGTCAGATAAAAGATTTCCATGTTAGTTTGATTTTTGTTCCTTCCTCTCTTGCCCTCTTTCCTTGATCATTATATTTTGTCAGATCTGATTGGATTGTTTCCGTGACACTGAAACATAAAATAAAACATTTCATCAAATGGATCTTCAGGCAAATGTGCTTTGTATTGCAAAAATTAGGCCAACTCTACCCACAATAACTGACTTGGGAGAGGCTGAGATGGAAAGTCTGAGATGGAAAATGCATACGGTACAATTATAAGAGCATGCCTGATTTAGCTTTTGTGTAAGCAAGTTGACTGCAAAATGCATCTTTGCAGCTCATTTTAAATTTGTCTGAAAAGGAAATGTCACTTTTAGATGTTACTAGTCAGTGCACTTGCCTATAGATCATAATCCACCTACATAATTATTGTGCCACTTTTTACATAAAGCTTCTTGGGAAAGTGGCTGGGATCTTTATTTTTCTTGATGTTCGAAAGATTTATTGATTTTCCTGACGTGTGTAATTCATTTGAGAATGAACAAGTAGAAAGAATTTTTCTTGCATTGGTGTTCGCAGAAGCCTTTTGTTTCATAGGTACATTGATATCTTTTTAAAGGGCTCTTGGAAAAAAAATCTTTTCTTTTTTGTATCTGTAAAATTAAATACTACAAAGAACTGTAGATAGCTACTATGAAGCTAGAATATCATATTAAATTGGCAGAAATAAGTAGTGGAATATATGCAGCATATCTTTGGGGACAGCTATCTAGACAGAAATTTGTTATCCCATTTGCTATATTCAATCATGGTAAGAAATGCACCCCTTTAGTTTCTGAAGAGAAAACTATATAGAGAAAATATATTTCATAGTCCCTTATTTAGCTGAACTTGGGGGTGGGAAAGAACCCTATATTTTATTTCAAAATAATCTGGGTTATATAAAGGTACTTGAACTAATTTCCTTTATATAGGCATCTTCAGCTCCTCATTGGAAGAGATTCATGTGAGCCTACAGAACAAGTTTAACTGTGTACATCAGCAAACTTCAACCAGAGGTCAGGAGAGAGCCCCTGAAACCAGCTCTGGCCCACTGGACAAGCTCCCCCTGCCCCAGCCTCTGCTCACAGGACCACGCTCCAGCCCTGAACATGCACTGTGTGCAGTTCTGGGCTCCTCAGTAAAGACAGACAAGCTACTGGAGAGGGTCGGTGGAGGGTCACAAAGATGATGAGGGGTTTGGAGCATTTCTCTTATGAGGACACACTGCAGGAGCTGGGCCTCTTTAGTCTGGAGAAGAGAAGACTGAGAGAGATTCTCGTCAATACATATAAATAAATATCTCAATGGTGGATGTCAAGAGGATGCCAGGATCTTTTTGGTGGTGCTCAGTGACAAGGAGCAGTAGCTATAAACCAAAATACAAGAAATTTCACCTTCCACTTTCTGAGGAAGAACTCTACATTGAGAATGGCAGAGCACTGAACAGGCTGCCCAGGGAGTTTGTGGAGTCTCCTTCTCTGGAGACATTCAAAACCCATCTGGACATGCTCCTGTTGTAGTGACCCTACTTTGCCATGGGGTCGGACTGGGTGATGTCCAAAGGTCAATTCCAACCCTAACAATTCTGTGATTGCTGGAGTAAACTTGCTCCAGGTTATCAGCATCTTTCTGCAGTGGGAGGCACAAAGTGGCCCCAGTACCTGGGTATGGTCTAAGAGGGAGTGCCGGGTGCAGGAATGACAGACACAGCCCTGGATGCAGCTGGCTGTCCTGCTGCCAAGGCTCACTGCCAGCTCCTGTCCAGCTCCCAGGGCCCCCAGCACCCTTTTCCCAGGGCTGCTTCCCCCAATCCCTATGTCATTGTACTTTTCAAGGTGCAGCACTTTGCATTTGCTTTTTCATTAAACGTGCCAGAAGGTCCTGACTTTATCTTCTGTGCTGAGGTATCTGTCATGCCTTCATACTATTCAAAATTTCCCTGAGCATAACAAAGGTGTTCCCTGACATTTTATCATAATATTTCTATTTAAAATTCCTACTGATTCCTATTTTCTCTGTCAAGTATTGGTCTGAAAAGCACTTTCCCCTTATGTTTTCTTAGTCACTTAACACAGAAGTTTGGACTTTTCTCCACATGGATGCTGATGTGCTCCTACTGCCATCAAACCTTGCAGCTACAAGTATTCAGTGCTCTCTCATCCCTTATCAACATTCTGAAACTATCAGAAATATTTTAAGACACAGAAAAAAACCCCTTATGGTTCCTACATTTTAACATCTTCACCAACATGACAAATCTTTTTTTTCAGACTTGTGCTCTGCTGTTCTCACTAGATGGATGGATTACTTACAAGGTTTCAATATTATTTTTTTTAAGTAATGACATCTTTAACAGTTTTCAGCTGCTAATAAATGCTATTTGTAGAGACATCCATGCCTACTTGCAAGAGACTAGCTACAAAGATGTATCGGCTGTAGAGCATGGTGGAAGTTCATGATTATAAGAGGAATACAAGCCTAAAGTGAAAAATCTAGAGTCTGCAAAAGTGAACAGTGTTTGGATTATTATTTCAGTAAACTGACTTTGCCAAAAAGGTATCTCTGACTCAGTAAAGTCCTACTCTGACTAATCTTGCAGTTAATGAGGATGTATGGACTAAAAGCAAGCTCCATATTCCAACACATCCACAATTAATCACATCAGCATTACTTGAAAAGTGCAAGAGGAACAGTATGCAAAAGAGGCAGCTCATGAAACCCACAGTTGCTCATTATTAGTGTTCTTGGAAGAGACTGAGTTTAAACTCAAGATAAAATCATAAAGCACAGGATGGACAGAATTGCACTTATTTTATAAAAAAAAATTCAGAGTATGGAAATGATGGAAATTAATGTATTTGCTTCCCCCCCAATTTTTTAGTCACTATCTCACTTTTAAAAGAAACCAATACACTGAAAGTCTACATGCTAAAACATTTTTGTCAAAAGATTGACTTAAAGTCTTGATTGAGCTATGACTTCCAAATATCCTACTATAAAACTCTTTTTTCTCAAACAAAAAATGTATGACCCTAAGCATCATAGTTATTTCATAAGTAGTATTTAGCCTGAACAAATGATTTATCACCAAATTAGAAAATGAGCCAGTATTAGCTCTATTCATATGACAGATTAAAGTACAAATCTGAAATATTTTGAGAGACTATTAGTTTTCTAAGGAAATCATATACTTAGCCTATTTTATAAAGTATAAAAAGAAAATATAAATTGATTACTAATATCAGAATTTAGGTGGAATCATCATAGACTCATTGTACAGCAAGACATGAAAATCAGTATGTTATTAAAGGCCCAGCAGTAACTCACCTGAGAGGGCTGCATTTTTCTTTTCTGTCAAATCCCTTGTTTTGCTCTCCTTTCTTTAAATGTAGGTATATCCATAATGTATATGGATACATTTGTCCCCATATGTTATTTTTCAAATACTCATCCTTTTAACATTTAGTGCTCATTTACAGTCTAACTGAAAGCTCATTAATAACAACAGAAGGCTCCACTGCTTTCAGCAGGTTTTGGATCCCATTCATGCTTACCTTGGATGCTTTGTGCAGCACTGCTTGCTTTGTCTACCCTGGTTATTCAAATGTGATCACAACTGTTCTCTGGCCCTGAGGCAAATGGTAAGAGACTCATATCAGTACTACTACACTTTCCTTGCTCTCCACAGCTGAGAGGAATCCAAATCATCTACTGGGAATAGTCCCTGGAGCTGTGCCTTTTCCTGAGCCACTCCCAGATCTGTCTGGAAGGGAGCCAGCCTGTCAGGTCCCAAGAAAGGCTGGGGATTGCTCTGCACTTCGGCTGTGCCATTCCAAGGACATTTCCTGGCATTGGCTCACTCAGTAAAACAGACACAGCCCTTCACTTTGACAGCGCTAGTTACCATGATCAAAAATCAGTGGTCGGTATTAATCTATCTCAGAAAAAAAAGGAAAAATATGGAAGAAAAACTGCCTCAAAATCATATGGGGCTAGTGGAGCACTGAACTGTTGTGCAGCTTCTGCTGAAGCCGCATTTAAAGGTTTCATTGAGACTGTACAGGGAGAGCAGATTCTCCCTGTTCTGCTCTGGTATAAATGAAGCCATGCCTTCCTCTCAGTATGATTTGACATGACCATTCTTTCAAAGCACACATTTCCTTAATTAAACAGAGAGGTAGTGATGAGTTTCCAGCTGAGGAAATTCAGTGTCACAAGCTAGGCAGGACATATCTCAGTCCTAAAGCTGAAACTATCTCAGTATAAAATCAAACATTATTTCCTCATTTATGATAAACATGACTTTCTATAATTAATTATCAATACATAGGTTTAGGTATCAAGATTCACAGTTCTACATTCTGTATCAGCAACTATGAAAACAGGAAAATACATAAATTCTGGCAGATAAATTCATGTAGTACAGGAGGAGAAGTTTTTTGTACCTGTGCTACCCTGGAATGTAAAAGCTAAATAGCTCAATTTCCTTAAAACCTACAGCTGGCATCCAGCAAAATGCAAATTTCAAATCAAGCAGCTTGTTATTAAACATGTTAATAAGAGAGAACTGATGGATCCTATTAACCAGCATCTGAAAGTCAAGACTTTGCAGACAGAAGGGATTTCTAATCTGTGCTCTCACTCTTTCTTGGGAAAGTTAGGAATGCACTGAATCCTAATGGCTGACCCTGGATATTTTTTTACATTTACAAGTGGATGTTGTGAAGTGAGGGGAAAAAATAAAATATGGTGATTTCAGAAAATTTGCAGATGTTATTTGATGAAGGAAAGGGAGAAGAAGTTTAAATAACAGGTCATTTTATTTTGAGTCAAATGTTTACCCCTGTGTTTTCTTGTACCTTTCCAATTACACTTGGTTTCCTGTTTTGCTC
This sequence comes from Spizella passerina, assembly GCA_013401375.1. Classification (NCBI taxonomy): domain Eukaryota; kingdom Metazoa; phylum Chordata; class Aves; order Passeriformes; family Passerellidae; genus Spizella; species Spizella passerina. The sequence goes on from WBNQ01081225.1 coordinate 10,986, forward strand.
TGACTTACTATTGAAATATTCTTTGTCTGGGGCATTTGCTAGCTACCCTCAGCACAGGTTATCTGGGGTGTCCTTTTGCTGGATAAATGCATATTGCTTCAGAGTAATTCAGTTTACTCATACAGAGTCCCACCGTGACCCTCTGTAACATCACTGTTTACTTTGTCTGCTGAGAGCCGGAGGCAAACAGCTGCATCTTATTTGCTGAAAGAAATGGAGCAGGCTGAAAACTGTCAAGACAGGATTCCCCAGCCTATTAGCATGTGCTGCCTGTCTCACCCTTTTAGCTGTGCTGCTGGCTGCCACTGCCATCAGAGGCAATAATTATTCCTTGGTTTATTTCACCTCTTAAAGCCTACCCATACAGCAGCAATTGTCTAGGATTCTCCCCCCACCAGTGATGCTCCCAGGAGGGTAGCAGTGGATTTGTACTGTCACTTCCAGCACCCTTTCTCTCTGAGCTGTGTAAGGGGAGCTATCAGATGGTGTTATTCCAGAAACCACATAACACATGGCATTTACCATGGAGCAGGTAAATACAGAAACAGGCCACTTATTTTGTCAGAGAAGCTGCATTTGTGGAAGCTGTGTGTAAACACTGGAAGCAAAGAGAGGAGACACAGGCCATGGAGAATATCAAGAGAAAAAACTCACTCTGCTTGAGGAAAGAGCTCCTCTGAAGAATTTTGTGTTAGTGTGATACCAGCCAAATTTCAGAGGATGAGGCTGGTAGTAAGAAGGAGGTTGCAGAACCAGCTGCAGGAATTCCTAGGTCTGGTTCAGCCCTTAAGGGCCATCAGCTCAATTATAATTTTGCAAATCACAGCTCTGGAAAGAAGAGAACAAGAAGGTTTCTTCTGCTTTCTTCTCTGATGGATTTGTGCTGATAGAAAGACAGTGCTCCTATTTTACATTTATTTCAGTGTCAATCATTACAAGCTACAAACCTTTCCTTCTTTCCTAGAAGCAATGTCAGGGACAACCCTGGATCAGGTAAACTCTCAGAGCTGCTGTGGGAGGGATAACATAAATGCCTTTTTTTCCCCCTGTCTGAAGGACTCTGGCTTGTTTGAATTAGTTTTTTTCCCCATCATGAGACTAAGAATACAATTCTGAAGTGGTGAAAACAGCCTTCTCAAACAGTGGTAAAGGATGAAGAATATTTGGACAGGCTGCCATCTCTCCTGCCTGGTAGTGTCTGAGCAAGAACTTGGAGCATCTTTTCAGTGCAGCAAGTGAGCTGGACTCCAGTCAGTGCACATGTTTCAGAGACTGGGGATTTCATTCATCACATCTTCTCTAGGAAGTGATCTCTAGAGGCCATTCTGAGGTCCATAACAAACCACACAGGGCAGGAAGGAGGACAGTCCTTGTCCTACTGCTTGGGACAATATCCTGCCTGAGAAGAAACATTTTTTCCCTCCATGTCCCCATGTTCCCCACTTTTTCAAGTCTAATATGGAAAAGAAGCAGTTGACTTTACTCTGTTAATAGTTTTATTTACTGCTAGGTGTGTTGACTGGCTGACCAGAGTCTATTTTTTGTATTTGCATGTTTAAAACCTGCTGGAGTACTGGAAAAGGCGTAGGCAATTTGCTAAGAAACATAGCACTAAACTTTTTAAACTTTTTAAAACTGTTTTCTTCAAGTTTGTGAGGATACAGCAGTTCTTCTGGAACATTTAAGTCTGTTTAAGTTTCTGTGTGGTATCTCAGTTCCAGAACAGCCTTTACTGCTGGGCTTTAGCTGCTGTTGAAAGAAACTATGTGACGAGACTCTGTCTCAACCTTCTTTCCCCTCAAACAGAGTTTAAAATATTATAAAAATAAACCTAAAAAACCACAAACAAACAAACAAACAAACAAACAAACAAACAAATAACCAAACAGATAGGGGTTTGATACTCCCAGAAGCATCACATCAAGTCTATTTACTGCTCCCAGAATGCTTCTACAGATATTTTTCAGGATTTCTCGTACCAGCTCTGGCAGTGACTGCAACTCAGAAGTCTTGGCATAAGTGACTGCACTGGACTGAGCAGATAAATTGTTTGAGCAGATCCTGAGGAGCAATCCAAGGAATATTTTTGGTTCACTTTTACTGTAATCCTGCCCACCAAACAGGTATAGCTGTTCACGAAAACTTCTCAGAAAACATTCATATTTTGCTTTCCAAGTAAGCTTCTAAGAACAAAAAATGAATGTACATATCTATTTAGTTTGTTTTTAAGTTCATTTTGAAAGGATAAAGTGATGGTCAATGACACTGTCACTAACCTCAAAGCAAGGACATATGGCTATTGCAGATGCAGTGTGATAAACATCCATACTGTGCACAAATACAGATAATCAGTGGCTAAAAACTGTCACTAGATGTTAATGTTATGTCAGAATTGTTCTGCAACCACCTCCTAAAGAAAGAGCTAAGAGAAATAATGAAATGTAAAACTTCAGGCCTAATTTAATATGGGGTTTTTGTTTTAAAATTTTCACCATACAAAGGTGTGAAAAAAACTAATTTTCATGCCTTTCATTTTAAAAAAGAATGAAAGCTCAAGCCAAAAGAGCCCTGAATTTAATGTTTCTGTATTTTCCCATTGACTAGTGGTGCCAGGAGGAAGGCAGATGTCCCTAACTGCTTTAAAAGCTACTCCTACCTCCAGTACTCCAAAGCACTTGACTACTCTCTCACATCAGAGTGTAGCAGTGTGGAGAAAGCATGAGGGTCAGGCTACCCTCACATTTATGATCAAGTCTTTTTATCAGTCTCTTTTAAATTGTCTTCTCTTGCCTCTACACCCAGCCCCACAAAATTCCAATGGTGGAACTAGAACATAATCCACACATCCAGGACTGTAGAGTTGCAGAGTTTCCTGATGAGCTGCATGGGTCCTGCCAGTAACTCTGGGTCATCCTGAGGGGCTGGAGTTTGCACAGATTTTGGATACCTGAGCCAAGGAGTTTAGAAGTAGCTTGGCTTGTTTACAATGCAGTCATTCCCCTAAATGCCAACCCTTGAAATGACTACTATTGAACTTATCTAGGTCTAGAAAAAGGTCAACACATTTAGTTGCTAACATTTTCAGTAAGACGCATTTTACTTTACTTCAGTAAAAAGCATTTTTGCCATCTTTGAGGCAGACCAGTTCAATACTTTACAAACATTTTTGAAAGCCTGGACATGAAAGAATATTTACTTCTGCACAGAATTTTGGAAAGCTTGATTTTCATTTCAGCCTAAAACAAATATAAATGTCACAATCTTGACATTTTCTGTGAAATGAAATTATTGTTCTCTACTGAGGTTCTCCACCAAAGCTAATTTAATGCTGAGATGGATGTAAAGAAGTTAAAAACATCTAAAGAGATTTCTCACTCAAGCTGAGAATTTAATTAGAGACCTTCACTAAAATGCATGTCCATATTTCATTCTTCATTATGTTTCGAATGTTGGAATTCCTGTAAAATGAAGTGACATGACATTTACTGCCAAATTCTTCTTTGGTGTCAGGAACATAAAGATGGTACAAACAATTTTTTTTTCTCTTAGATATGGCAAATTTCTCACAATTGGTTTACAATTAATAATGTAGTTGTTCCTACACAAAGTAATTTGTGGTTCTGCATTGTGAATTACAAATTAAATTCTTACTATTTAAAGAAGCTCATAACACAGTGAGTAAAGAGACAGCTTTCTGAACCATTTCTGAAATTGGAACCATGATGTCACATAAGATGTTGAAGAAAAGACATTGCTATGAAAATAAAAATTCTGTAAATGTCTACCTGAATTATCCAAGTCACTATTAAAAGTGGGATATTATTAAAAACTTTGGCTTTGAAATGCGCTACTATGAACATGTTGTAGTTATTGTTCTCAAGTATCAGACAGGATGAAGGGGACACAAAGTAAAAACAGCTCAATGAAGAGGATGCAAAACAGTCATGAATTTAAAAGAAATGCCTGCAGTTCTCAGAAATGGACCATATAAAAGGAACAGAAAAGTCAGTGCAATTACGTTTCATCAGTGCCCCTCCTCTTCAGCAGTGACTTTGTATCAATATGAGAAAGTCTGCAGTGGGTCAGACCAAGGTGCTGCCTACTCTAGGATCCCTTTCTAATAGCCATAGATAGATACAGTGTTAGGTCATTGGAAATCAAAAAATGCAGTGATATTTTCCTCTGTGATCAATACAAGTACTTAAAATACAAAATAAATATGAATTTTTATGATAATTCCCTTTTTTCCCACTTGAAAATTATACTTGATTTGTTCTTCAAATAATCATTGTATTAAAATTATTTATGGTAATCACACACAAAGCCTCTTTCACATGTTGGAACAGATAACCAAAGCAAATTCCATATTATGTGGTTTTAGGCTGTAACAGCAAATAGTGAAGTCAACCAGAAATTGAAATGCTTTAGTGAAAAAAAACAATCAGAACAGAAACCCAGAACAGTCTTCAGCAGCAAAATATACTAGTTTTCAGACATTCTGAAATGGAAAATTATTCTTGGTACATTGTGTTTATCCAGAAACAGCAGGTCTTTTCTGTGATACATTATCCAGATAATGGCAGACTTCTAGATCAGGAGAAGACTGTAGATTAAGGTGGTATCTCAGGGTGTACAGGCTATAAAGATATTCTGAAAATAGGAATTGAGTGTACTTTCTCTAGACTCTTCTAACCTTTTTCTGCTGCAATAATAGAAAGCACAATTATTTCCTTGGAAAATCACCTAGCATGGGCTGAATGGCAACTGTATTGCCAGCAGTTCTGTCTCCTCCTGTGTAATTTTCTGTATAGGGCATCTGTGGCTAGCCAAGAAAGGGCGTTTTTGTAATGAGTTGCATTGAACTCTTACTAGCAGTTCTTCCTCCCACTTTTCTCCACCTACAGCAAGAGATTCAGATTGAGAGCTGCAAGTAGTCTGTAGTGAAAGTGTAAATTTGCCAATGACACTAAACTGGCAAGAGCTGTTGACTCCCTTGAGGGCAGAGAGGCCCTGCAGAGAGATGGACAATCAACAATACTATGAAGTTTAGCAAGTGTATTCTGCACATGGGATGGAGCAACACTGGATGTGCAGACAGACTGGGGAACAAGAAGCTGCAGAGCAGTGCCACAGAAAGGGACCTGGGGGTCCTGGTCATTGGCAAGCTGAACATGAGCCAGCAGTGCCCTGGCAGCCAGGAGGGACATCCCTGTCTGGGGGCATCAGGCACAGCATGGCCAGCTGGGCAAGGGAGGGATTGTGTATCAGGAAAAGCTTTCTCACCCAGGGGGTAGTTGGGCACTGGAGCAGGCTCCCCAGGGAAGTGATCACAGCACCAAGCCTGTTTTCACTTTGAGTGTTTGGACAACAGTCTCAGGCACATGGTGTGATTCTTGGGGTGTCCTGCACAGGGCCTGGAATCAGACTTGATGATCCAGATAGGTCCCTTCCAACTCCACATATTCTATCAGAGGTTGATGACTCTCCTGTGTTTAGCGATCTGATCTGAAAATTAGTCACAGAAAGTCACTCTCACTCCCTATTAATTAAGGTAATTACGTAAAATATATTAATCTCGTTCTGAGAAGTGTGCTGAAGCTTATTGACTAAGTTTTAATGAATTGAGAATTTTACTTCAAAGATGTAGAAGCTTGATGCCTTATACACTCACTCCAGCATTTACAGGTAAAAGATAAAAAGTTGAAAGCACAGCTCATGCTTTGTAAATTTTTTGCTTTTGCCACAAAGAAAGTATATCTTTTTTGTTCTACAAATAGGAAGGAGATGGAGACATGATTATTATCTTTATTAAGTTGCTTAAGACAAAAAGCTGAGTTGCTTATAGAGAAAAGGCCGGGGATTTCATCACAGAAGCACAAGTAGGGATTTAGTTTGCGATCCACAGTTGAGATGTTAGCGGTGCCATAGCCTGCTCTACCTGATGATAAGGGAAAATTATTTACTAGATATCAAAGGAATACCTGCCTTTGACAGGACAGTACTTTTCATACATATACATTACATTTTATTGTTCTCCAAGTTTGAGTCAATCTCAATAGAGAGGGTATTAGCCAAGATTTAGTCCCAAGGTACATCTAAGTATCTGTATTGTTTGTCAGTTGTAACTATCTTCTTGTGACTTTCAATGCTTAAACTGGAGAATGTGGGATAAGACACTGATATATGAAGCTACCTGCTTCACAAATCATATTGAAAATATGTCACTTAGGAAGTAAGTGAAGAAAGGAGTCACATAATGAATGGATATCAAGGATACTGGACAAATGATAACGGTATTGATAACGATAAATTGTTAACAATCTAAAGTTTCCACACCTTTGTTGTTTTTACCAAACCATTTGGAAAGGAATAGGTCACTGAAGAATGGGTAGACTTGAATATACATACTTGTCCTGAAACACCAACAATATTTCACAAAACTTGATGCCTATACATTGGTGACGTATATAAAGGAAATGTCTTCGTAATTTTTCTTCTTAAGCACCTAGATGTGGGGTTGCAAACTTGCGTATTTTCTTTTTCTCAGACACAGAGGTTAAGTATCTATGTCAATTTTTTTCTCAACAAGTGGGAAAAAGAGAAAACATTGTGCCTTCATCTCAATGGACTGAATGTAAGAAATTCACCTTTAGTGAATTAAGGTAAAGGTAAGGTAAAATCACACCTCCTTGGAAGGAGCATGCTTCCCCTTCAAAATCCGCATGAATACTCACTCTGCAAATCTAAGGATGGGTGATTGGTTAGGATTTATTCTACCTTTTGTTCTGAAGGTGAAATCATTCCCCTTTGCGTGGAATAATTTAATATCAGCTATACCAATTAAGAGAAATAACATCATGACCTAGCAAAATATGAGTATCATTCCTTGACACTGATAAACAGAAAATTCTGTCCTTGCTCATGAATATTTAATATGAAATGCTTAAACATGTAATTGTCTCCTCCTTATATAAGGAATGTCTTATGTGTTGAATAGCCAAAAATATTTGGATATCCTGCTAAAGAGTGCTGTTTTGTGATTAAAGGATTGAATTCGGTTTCAAATCTCAGATCCTGTCTATTTGAGTAGGGGCTCTGCACATGACCATTCAGTTTCAGCCTGTCTTGCAGACTAAAATTTTCACTTCCAGAAATCACAGAGAACAAAAAAGACTTGTGTGTCTGTGTATTATCACTTATCTGCTATCAAGTCTCATTCTATATGGGGAAAAAACAAATCCCTATGTAACAATGCAACTGCAGTTTCAGTGACAACTCTTCCCAAGCTTTGAGAAATCACCTTACCTAGGTTGTCACCTGTTACCGCTTTGCAGAGCAAAAAACTTCTCTTGTTACACATGAAGTATTTTTCATGAAATTGCATGCTATATTATCTGGATCATTGTTTGAACCAGCAGAGGCTAGTGTTGTATTTAAAAAAGGACAGGCTCAACCACCAAGAAAAGAAAGTTGCTGCTATTTGATTTTTTTTGTTGCCCTTGTGAAAGACAATGCTCTCAGTTCAGTTCACAATAACTCGTCAGCACATCAGAAAACCACAAATGTGTTCTACTGGATGAGCTTTTCTCACAAAGAGGTCAGGAGCCAAAAGGACATAAGTGTTCTCAGGCCTTGGAATTACTCCTCCAGGTGAGAGGGAGGCATGCTGGGGGACCTGTCTGTATTGCTTTTATATTGCCAAGAAGGCTTTCATCTCTAAGGCTGATGATCCCATACAGAAACTCCCTGATTCCCATAAGTAACTCTCCCTGACTTCAAAATGGCCCACAATTTTACTTTCCAGTTTTAGTTAAGATTGTCAATGGGTTATAACTTCTGAAAATAAAGGAAACTGCACATTATAGAGCGCTGTTCTAGGCCATGTCTTCAACTGTCCTGAAATTCTATTTTGGTTTTTCTTCACCATATCATTGCCAATAAATAAAATACTAAAAATTATAAAAAGAAAAGGAGGATTCTTCTAGGAACTTAATATGCATTAGGCAAGAGGTGGTAAAAATATCAGAAGTAGCACATGACAACTTCTAGTTTTACACAACTTGTAGAGAGTCATCTCTGATGACTGCCATCTTATTACTTTGCATGAAAGGTTAAATAAATTTTTGCCAGTTGTTACCCAACAAAATGGATGAACACTTGAAGTATGTGAATAAAGGCAAATTGTAAAAACACACACATATGTTCACTTGTATTTCTTAGCTACTTTCAATCCATCTACTTATCCTTGAACTATTCAACTGCACTTAGTATACAGTAGCTTCCTTGCTCATAAAATATTGATTCAGGTTTTTTATCGTATATCTTTCTTGAACTTTGATCTTTCATACTTACTGCTCCCTTGATGAAATATTTAGAAGTACATTTTCCATGTGAAAGGTAAATTTAGAGTTTTTTATGGTACCCTCTGTTAATGCACTAGCTTCAACCCACATGAGACCCAAGCTGAACTCTATCTTGGTCACGTTTAGTTGATCATTGCATTTGCAAAAATCTTCTATTCCAAAGCAACTTTTATTTTAAGGTAAGGGTTATTTTTTTTTTTACCTGGTTGGAGTGGTTTACAACATTTTCTCACCAGGTACATTGAGAGAGACTTGGGAAGATATATCCAAAGAACAAACTTTAATAGTTACTTCCCAGCAGATAAAAATGTATAAGCTTTATGATAAAACAACACTCCTAACTTAAAAAAAACAACCAACCAACCAACCAAAATCAACCACAAAACCATCAAAAAACCCACAGAAAACATTCTGCATATATTTATAGACAGTGAATGTTATTAATTTTGTCAAAGTAAGCAAACTACTGTAATAACTCCTTTACCAATTTCATCAATTTGAACACTTAGCATAAGAAAAAAACCATTCTCTTGAGATTGAGAACTAATGAAATCTCAGTTCATAGCTCATTCAACATATAGAATTGAATCTGGCATACAAGAACAAGCATGGTCCAGCTAAAGCTTTTCAAGGGTCTGGAGGACTCAAGGGTTCTGTCCACCATAGTCTCTCTCATACCTGAATGTTTCTTGTCTCAACCTAGACACTAACTTTCACAAAGCTTGTAGCAAGTCATTTAATTTTGAGACCTTTATCTCCTTGTTGTATTTTGGCTGAAGGCTGCCAAGGTTCTAAGGAATAGAGACATAGGGTGGCACACAGACATACATGTATACAGAGCAAGAACAAACACCTGCTTCTGTTAATAGTGTAGCTGTGCAAATGAGAACATGATACTAAAATCAGTGGAGCAGTAGGTACTTAAGAAAATGGACAATGAATAATAAGAAAAGGCATCCTGTTGTCTACAGCACTGCTTTGTATTTCCAATGTATGACTTGGGATTCTTCCCAAAGAGGTGGCACATCAATAGGCCAATGGAAGTTCATCCACATCAAGGCATGTAGCATGGGCAACAAACAGGAGGAGCTAGAAACTGTGCAGTTGGAAAACTATGATTAGTTGAAATCATGGAAAGTGTTAGTTTTGCAGCTGGACTCAATGATCTTAATGTTCTTTTCAAACCTAAGGAATTCTATGATCATGTACTGCTTATTTTGAATATGCTGCTTGCAGTTCTTGATTAAGACAATCTGTTTGGACAGATAGAAGTGAAGAAGCAGAGAAAACAGTATAGAGATTTTCTAACTCCAAATTTTAAATTCACAAAATTTTGTGTTTAGGAGATATTACTATGGGGAGACATTTCCATATAAAGTGTACTGAATATTTTCAATAGGTAACTTCTTTTTTTAAATCAGAAAAATAATGGAGTAAAGTACTCCAAAAGTATTGGAGTTGGTGTTGTTATTGAGATGCAGAACCAGGATTTAGTTTAAATTTTTAAATATTGTTCACTGTATGACTCTCCGTCCAAGTATTATTTAGGGGAATAATAAAGACTGTATCCCCAAACACAGAATTTCATGGAAATGAAATTTTAAAAGACAGTCTTCAAAGGAAAGCACATCTACCCGCTATATATTTAATTCAAAGCATTTTTATAGTTTGATAACATAAACTCATTTTTCACACAATGTAACATCTGTATTTATTTTACTGAGACAGCTGGAATGTTAAAAGAACATTTAAACTTGTGTCAAACAAACATTTTGGTAGAAGAAAAGTTGATATCTCAGACAAAACCTGAAGTTTTTATATGTAATTTATATTACATATGAGTTTTTTATGACCTTTAAAAAAAACCCCAAACCAATCAAGGTTTTCATTCTGCATTTTTGCTCACTTTATCGGTGTCCAAGGTAAGAAAGTTTTTAGGCAGAAGAAATACACAATACAGAAGCACACAGAACTATATCTTACCTTCTGGCTCCCTGATCTTGCGTCCTGCTGCAGATTTTCGTAGCACACTCCTTCCTGAGTTGAACAAGCTAGTTAACTCATCAAGGGGACTGGTCAACGACCTTGAGTTTGTAGGGCTGTATGAAAATGAAGACGATGAATTTGAGTTCAATTTCCTGTGCTCTGCTCTTGCCACCTTTGGGGAGTAAGGCAGTTTGGGAAATGGAGAAGACGAGCCTCCAAGCTGAGCAGGAGTGGTTCTCTGAGGTACTTTTGGCAGATCTGAATTTGTACCTGTTTTCCCTGCACTAATCAGAAAACTAGCACAAGTCTCTGGAGGAGATGCAAAATGTATGGAAGCCCGGTAGGAAGCAGGAGGTGGTACAGGAGGAGGGGGTGGTGGCAGTGGAGGAGGTGGTGTAGAAGGAGGAGTAACTTTGGTGGAAACACTGAACACAATCAGGCCTGGAGATACTGGTCTGTCACTCTCCCCTTTCTGGCCTTTGGAGTACTGGGGTGATAATGGACTTGAACCTTCTGACTGCACAGGGTATTTTAGGTTGGTTTCCAAAACAGGAAGCTTTTTGACTTCCAGTGGTGTTAAAGGTGATTCATCAGAGGCTGGTGAACATGTGACAGGGGTTGGAGGGAATACCAGAAGTGGTGGTCTGTGGGGGAGCAAGTTAGGGAAAGGGGCTGGAATGTCACATGAGTCTTTATAGATCAAAGCTGCTTGACTATTTCCATCCAATGTTCCATCTTCAATGTTAATATTTTTTTTGCTTTCAAACAACAGAGGGGGAGATCCAGTCACTACTGGAATTATTCCATTACCATTGCTGCCTTCTTCTGGTAGAAAATACTTCATTTCTTCATACACAGACTCTCCTTGTTCTGGACTCTCCACTTCAGCAGAACTGCTTTTCACTGCATTCCCTACCATTTCAATATAGACAGGCTCATTTTCCTCCTCTTCTTGTGACATAAAGAGATTCAACACGCCGTGTTGTGGTCCATCAGTAGAAGCTGTTCTCTGTACTGTCACAGTGTCATAGACACTTGGTTTAACTACTGTGCTTGCTTTTTTTACATCCCCAGGCTTTTGGCCAGGTATTTCTTCATAAGAACCACTAAGTTTTGTATTTGGACTTCGCTTTGGTTTTCTGGGAGGTATTTTTTTCATGGTACTATAGTCATCACTGTGTGGTCTTGGACGGGTCAGTACTAGGAAAGTGAAAAAGGTCTGTGTTATTAACAAGTTAGTCAGTTTTTTTACACTGGTCTAGTACTTTAAGCCCTCAAATGTTGCCCATTTAGTTCCACAATGAGCATCAGTCGCAAATACAGGACTCTAAGTAAAAGTGTAAGTACTTCTAGGAATAAAATGCAGAATTTTCAGCTACCCAACCACAGGCCTTTGCTACCTGGGCATATAATCTCCTTTGGTAAACTCTACTGCCTCTTAAAGATGAGAACTCACACCTGAGGAGGTGTATTTTGAATCCAAAATACACTTGTGCACTGCAAGATCTGTAACACATGGGAATATGTGCTTGTTTCTCCTGTGGCTCCAAGGGAGAGGGGCATACTTTCAACTAGGAGTCAGCACAGTGCTACTTTGACATATATGTGACTGCCAGTAACTGAAATACCCCTCTTTTATGTAATATCTCTAAATCTCTAATTATGGGATGCTATTATGTCCCTCTCTTCTTTGGTACTGCAGGTGTAGAAATAATTTATAACTTTAGGGAATGCCATAGCCTAAGGGCAAATCCCCAAGTGAGTATACATTTAACTAAACTAGATGTCTCTTTATAGCCTCCAGGCATGTATGGAGTGAAGAGGCTAAATACCTAGAAGAGTGGTCTTTTAAGACCAAATTTAAATGGTATAAATCAGAGCTGGTTTTGGACAAAAATAAAACTGAAATAATTATTGGAAAATTAGTATATGGTAGAGAAACTTGCCCTATTGCTTCATACATATAAGAGCTCTAAAATTGTTTTGTGAGTATATGTAAGCAGGATTGTTAAGACCACACATACATAAATAAATTTTTGTTCTTTCAAAACACCTCTGCTAGAACTTCCTGGTTAAATCTCTTGCAGATTTGGACACAGAAAGATTAAATTACTACAGACCTCCATAAACCATACTAGTTTAAAAGCATATTAGGCATAGTTCATGTCTCCTTACCAAGAGCTTGAAGGAAGAGGTTAAAGAAAATGGACTTTCACCTAATGAACTGGACATGAGAACAGTAATTATTTTGAGAGACGGAGCTGTGAAGATTTCTATCCACTGTATGCAGGACTAGGGAGTTATAGAGAGCTTTAAACCCAACCTGAAGGATCTTTCTTGATAAAACTTGGGGATCATTTACACACAACATGACAAGTCAGGCTTATCAAGGAAAGCAGAATGCATTCCTTTCCTTCATCTTCTACCCATTCATTTCAAAGCTAAAGGAGACTAGAACAAGTGAACTCAAAACCATGCTATGTTCACCATAATGCACTGAGATACTTCGGGACACTTGCAGCACTTTTCTTCTAAACAAAAATCACTATAAGCAAATTATGGCCAAAAAAAACCACAAAAAACCCAAACAAACAAATACTGAATTCATGTGAGCACAGACACAATGTAGGAGAAAGTTTAATGTTTAAGTCTGTGAAATTCAAGATTCCAGCATTCTGTTTTAGTGATGCAAGATATTCTAACAATTTAAAAGCTGAAATAAAATGGTCAGTGGGTAGAATAGCTAATGTTGACACATTACTAGTTTCTAGAGAGATTTCTCCAGATAGGTTTTGATTGTTGTCAAACTGGGCAATGAGAACACATGAGTATTATTTGCTGATTTGGGAACAAATGACAAATTGGCTAATTTTATTTACTGCCACTGAAATATTTCAAGGAAGCAGGACCTCTCAAAAGCATTTGACTGTGTTTAAAAGGATCAAAGTGAGGAGAATAAATCAATAACCCAGAGTAACATTTGCGACTGTCTCTGCCTTTATGTCTAACCTTCATTAGCGGTTTCCTTAGAAGCTGCCGACAAGCAAGCACTAACAGCCTCGTAGGAGGCACTCAGTCGTGTGTTGGGGTCCCTCTTTGGCTTGGGAGGAGGCTGTTTCCTTGGAGATGGCAGGCTATTGCTGTCGTCCATGCTGAAAACAGAGTGCAGGGAGGGGGATCTGATGGATGACCCAGCGGCAGAATGCACCAAGCCGTCCACTGCCATGGGGACAGGCACGGAGCTGGAGTGAAAGTGCTTAGAGGCTCGACAGCCGGCAAAGCTGTCCTCAGAGACCTTCCCACCCTTGTCTTCAGCTCTGAAAACACAGAAAAGAGGCCCAGATGCATTATTCAAGCAATAACAATGAACCTGTTCATGCAAATGTAACAACAGCTTTTTGGTAAACAATCTCACAACTCCCCTGCTGCGCCGAGGGGATGTGGGTAGTAATCTTCTGACAAACAAATCCAGATCAAGCTGCTAGCTTTCTTCCATTTCCTGTTTCATGATAAATCAGGACACCGGCCCTTTTTCACACAAATGCAGCCTTGCTTAAGCAGTCTCATATTGTTGACCAGACATTCACTGAATGAATTGTTCACACTTTGATTGCTACACACAATCAAAAGCTGGGTTTTTAATCTGAATGATAATTTCTGGGAAATCCATTTTAATAGAAAGTTACTGAGGCAGCAAATGCTGAGCCTTTATCATTATTTTCTAAAAGGACAACTATAAATTCTATTTAGATAATGCAAATCTTTAAAATATTAGATGGCCTTTTTAACCAGCTAAATTGGCTGCTTGAGCAATTCCACCCAGATATCCCTATGTCTTCCAGTTTAAATTTAATTATTAGTTATTATTTTAATAATAATTTTTATTATTATGATGTTATGTTCAGTTGTTTCAATTACACTCCAGTTTTTCAAATTTTCCCTTTCTTTTTTTTTTTGCTATTTGAATACATATTGAGAAATAACCTTCCAGCTGCTTCTGACAAATTGATTTTTAACAAAATTCTTCTAACATTTTATTCCTCCACAAATCAAAACATTGAGACCCTTTTAACTTAGAGTAGTAATGTAATAGATAGAAGATGTGTATAATGACATTTTTCAAACAAATCCTCAAGCATTTGTTTCTTTAAATTGTATTTCTGCATGGCAAATCACCAGCAGAGCTGAAATTCATGCACAGGATATAGCCAGCTGCCCATGAAGCAAATGAAATAGCAAAAGATGAAAGCACGGTGCTCAGTGGATAATTTGTTTTCACTGTAATGTTTAATTACAGTCTTTCCTACAAAGGCATTTCCTCCAATATGTAATCACTGGGATATTTGAAGCTAATTAAGCAGATGCACTGCCATTTTCACTTTTATTAAAGTCACTGACAAAAGCAATGATAGCAAAGGGAGCTGTTCTGGATGAAAATTAAGTTCCTATGGAAAAATAAACATTTATATGTCCAGCAAGTTATAGACAAATTATTTCTATTGACACATATGGATTAACTGCAAATGCTAACTCTGAGATAGAGTTAACTATCTCAGCTGTCTAAGAGAGAAATCAGACTCAGTTCCTAGAGAATGGCTCTCCACCATTTACTGGGCTTGTAAAATAGGTACTCCTGAAAATTTGACATGAGTTAAAAAAACATAATTTGCCTATTTTTAAATAAAAGCATCCTCCTCACAATCAATCTGCTTGTTTCAGTGAGAAATCATATTTATTAGTGTGGACTTTACTGTATTTTAACACTTTCCTATCTGTTTTTCATTACCTTGGCAATTTCTCAGTATTGGTATTTTAAGTCAGAGGAATTTTTCTTTTGCTTGTTTGGTCTGGTGAAGTTAAACTATAATTATTTATCATAGAATTAGAAGTATTTCTGTAAAAAATAAGTGTATCAGAGACTTGAATAAGTTCCTCTAAGCTCAGTGCCCCTTGAATAGGATATGGTGGTCTTAACTTTCTTGACTTTGATATACAGGAAAAAAATATGACCTAATATTGATTTGGGCTGAGCATTACTTGAGAATCCTCTCGCAATCCTTCTGTCATTTCTATTGTTTTCTAAGCAGGGAAGGAATTCACAAAAACTGAAGAGCCTCATTAATTCTTCACAGCAGGTGTTTCTCATCTCACCTTTTCTGGCCTTCTTCTGGCCTGTTTCTAGCCTCTCCCTTCTCCCTGTGGTGAGCAGCGTTCATCTCGTTGCGGAGCCGGTCATTTTCCCGAGCAATGTCAGAGGCATTCTGGATCACCAAGTTATCATATGTTTTCAATCCCATATCCTCAGCATTCTGCAAGAAGCTTTTGATTGAGGTGACCTCTTGCTGTTTGATACTCATCTTCTGTAGCAAGCGCTGGCGAGCTAGAAATCCTCTTATAACTGCCATAGTGGAAGGAGAAAATATGGACCAGTGAAAGACAACTAATTGGGGAATTAACTTAAATCACTCCGAGTTCTGTTTAAACATGAGCAAGCCAAGTTCAGTCAATATCTTATACATATTAGGAAAGAAATCTGATGGCATATAAATACCATAGTAAAACTCTTAGTGGAGTAAAACTAAGACTACTCTTAGTGGAGCAAAACTCATTGTGGAACTCTTTCTGTTTTCTACTGTCAGTGCTTAAAACAATGTAATGACAGTAAATTAATAAATGTGAGCTATGAGAACTCAAGTGTTTATTTTCACTGACTGTTATTTTTTATTACATTACAACACATGTAATAAAATGTATACATCTTACATATGCATAATATAAGATGTATACATAGATGTGTACTACATATTGTGAAAGCATACATTTACACTGTAAAGGTTAAAAGATTGTTTCAAAATAAAAGCCTGGATAAATTAATTGCAGTGAATGCAGTAGGAATTAAATGATTGCTGTTGTTCTGCTTTAAAAATGCTGTGTTTCAATGTACCTAATACCCCAACAAAATCATAACCAATTCAAGGGGTTTTCTTTTGTTTGACTTAAAGACCTTTCACTGCTCATTTTCTTTCAGCTAAAACAATTAGATTAATTTAATGCAAATTTCTCAAATCTATCTTTTACGTCATATCTGCATTTTTCAGTTAAAAGTTTTCATCTACATTGCATCAGCTTCATTTATCTATTAGACTTTTTCTTCACAATCTTTGTCAGCTTTATCCTGGGAAGTGTTTTTAGTGCATCTCCCTTAATAGCTTTTTTATCACTTTGCTATATAAGTACATTCATCACAAAAAAACCTACCCAAATACCACCCAGTATCCTGGATTTTCTGAAGTGCAGTTGATCAGAAACAGAAGGCACAGGGGCCACTGTGGCCATAATTAATTGGGCACCATTTTAATCTCAGTGCCTGCAACAGGTGGTGTCATTATTCTTTGAACCTATGTTTTGGCTTAGAAGGCAGAAAGATGCTGACTGAAAGTACTGTGTTTGTGTGGGTGTTTTTTGTTTTTTTTTTAAGTTCCACAAGATCATGTTTCCTTCCAGATGTAGAACCATGCTCTGTATCTCATAGGGAAAGACTTTGTTTAGAATTATTTGTCTGTTGCCTTAAATACTCTTGGTTTTCATCAATTTATATGTATCAAAAGCAAGTCAAACTTATCACTGCTTCTAATGGTTACTCTTTTCCTGGTCAATTGAATGTTTTACATCAGTGAAGTTAGGAGACAATAGCCTGGGTAAGACGTTTGTTTGAAATTGGAGGAAGTTACTGAGAATGGTGATTGCAGGATAAAAAAGTTAAAATGCATTAGGTATTTATAATAACAAAGTTAAATTTCAGATTTAGGATTACTGGAAAACAACATTAAATGATGAAGAGTCAAGCTGAAATAATCTAAAGGGAAAATGTCAACAGAGAAAAATACAATTAGTCTTCTATGATTATAAAATGTTGTTGAATAAAATAAACAGCTAAAGCATAGGGCAATGTAAGGTACTCTCTATCATCTTCTAGTGCCTTGTTCAGGCACTAAAAAAAAGATTTCTTTTATAGAGATGCTCAGTGCCCAGCTAACAAGATGTAAGAAAGGCTAAAATTAATAATAATAATGTAATACTGCTTCTATTCAAAATTCACTGGGTTTGAAAACCTTCAAATTCAGATAACTTGAAATAATTTCTAATAATTTATGATAGACAGCTTTGAAGGTTTATACTTTATAATCACAACCAATCAATGCCTTTAATTATATTTCATAAAATCTGACTTCTTTAAACTCTGAAACATTATTGCACATACCCAATTTACTTGAAAAGAAAATTAATAGTACAGTTATTGTTGACAATTTTATGAGAGTATTCATAATAAAGATGCTATTGAGTCTGAATCTAAGGGTTACAAAAAAGTTGCAAAAAAGAATGAATACATGCAAAAAAATGCTTTTTCCTAAAATATTCTCTTTAAACCTATCCTCTGCAGAACAAAAATAAGCATCAAATCCTGGGTGACTTTGGAAAAAAATCTGTATTTTAAAATTAACATTTTTACAAGGGTCTATGTGTCTGTGTGTGCTTTTAACTTGAGAAAAAAAAAATCTAACAAAAAAAAAGATTGTTAACAGCACCAAGGTTGGTTGAAATAAAGAAACTAAGAGATCAGGTCTCTGACAGGATTGCTAGCAGGCATGAATGAGTAGCTTAAGAGTAGCCTGCTAGAATGGTCCAATAAAATGAGATCCAGCAGAGCTAACTGTGACATTTAGAGACCGTACAGCTACTCTGAATTATGCGCTTTCACCAACATGAAGAAGAAACATTCAACAAAGCTTTATTAGGAAGGGTTGGCAGATAGACATCCCTTTTTTGCACACATTTTCATGAACTGAGTAGTCCAGGTTTTTCATTAAATGATACACGTTTCTCCACACTTCCTTCTCTATGAGAACATTTGAAAGATTTTGGTTTTGTTTAAACAGAGCAATTTTATAATCTAAAAACTGCTGTGAAATGAAACTCTCAGATCCTACCTAGACTTTTACCTCTCAGTTTCATCTACTACTGTTGGGTACTGGGTACTATGATTGCCTTGTGAATTTGCTCCTCATTTATGTAGACCTAAAATAATTCTCATTATGCAAATTAAAATAATTGAGGTTAGCACCCCCAGGGCAGAAAAATATCTAGTATTTTAGAGTTCATCTAAGGATGAGGATGGGAATAACCAAAATTCCAGTAGACAATGGATCTGGGTTGAGGAATTTATTAACTATTGTGTATACAATGTATTCAAGTTAAGTCCTCATCTACATTAACTGTAATGGAAGAACTTTCAGCATGATTGCCCTTCCTATGGGTACAAACAATTTTCACAGCGATTCAGGTCAAAATGTACCATATGTAGCTCACATACCTGAATTTAAAAATATGAGAAAGTCTCTAAACTCACAGATACATTTTTAAGTAAAAGTGTTTCAACACATGCTTTCACTTCAGTTTGATCCCTTTCCTTGCTTGTGTAAGATAAGTTTCAGGATACCAGAAAGGACTTCTATGGTTTGCTTAGTTTTTTTCCCCCAAACCTAGAAGAAGGGATTGCTAGTTACACTTGAAGTAAAAAGAATTAATAGGATTTTTGAGCAAGACTTGCTTTCCCTTAAATCTACGCTCTTATCTAGGTATATGATGTTACATTTAAAGCCTGATACAGAAATTAGAATCATAGAATCGCAATATTCTGAATTGGAAGGCATCCACGAAGTGCCTTTGGATCATCAAAGTCCAACTCTTGGCCCTGCACAGGACACCCCAAATGTCACACTCTGTGCCTGAGAGCATTGTCCAAACAGTTCCTGAGCTCTGCCAGGCTGGCGCTGTGGCCACTTTCCTGGGGAGCCTCGCTGGCCTGTTCCAGCGCCCAACAAGCCTCAGAATTTCATGATGATCCCCTAGGTCCTGTCACTGGTCACCAGTGAGCAGAGATCAGTGCCTGTCCTCTATTCCTCCTCATGAGAAAGCTGTAGGCTGCTGTGAGGTCTTCCCCCAGTCTCCCCTTCTCCAGACTAAACAGNAAGGGATTGCTAGTTACACTTGAAGTAAAAAGAATTAATAGGATTTTTGAGCAAGACTTGCTTTCCCTTAAATCTACGCTCTTATCTAGGTATATGATGTTACATTTAAAGCCTGATACAGAAATTAGAATCATAGAATCGCAATATTCTGAATTGGAAGGCATCCACGAAGTGCCTTTGGATCATCAAAGTCCAACTCTTGGCCCTGCACAGGACACCCCAAATGTCACACTCTGTGCCTGAGAGCATTGTCCAAACAGTTCCTGAGCTCTGCCAGGCTGGCGCTGTGGCCACTTTCCTGGGGAGCCTCGCTGGCCTGTTCCAGCGCCCAACAAGCCTCAGAATTTCATGATGATCCCCTAGGTCCTGTCACTGGTCACCAGTGAGCAGAGATCAGTGCCTGTCCTCTATTCCTCCTCATGAGAAAGCTGTAGGCTGCTGTGAGGTCTTCCCCCAGTCTCCCCTTCTCCAGACTAAACAGCACAAGTGACTTCAGCCACTTCTTGTACAGCTTCCCCTCAGGGCCTTTCACCATTTTCATAGCCCTCCTCTGGATGTTCTTAAACCGATTTATTTTTTGTTATATTGTGATTATTGACTGGTTTGGTTACTACTCAATTTGTTTTCAGGAGACATATAGGTTCCAAAGTCCCCTGCATGTAAAGGGTGAGGGGACAGAAGTGCATTGGGACTGGCACCATTACTCACTAAGCATGACTATGTCACTGTAAAGTATATGGATACCAATTTTAGGACAAGATAAGAGCAATGTATTGGTACTCTATTCTATTCCAAATCTGCCAGAGCTCTTTGGCATGCTAATTCTGCACCTGTTTGCAAAAGGCAGCTTCTTTCACGAGCTAATGATACGAGGTCGATGTCTAACTACTGCTTACTCATCCAAGTTCCTGATTTTCTCAGGTTCCTCAGATCATAAAAACCATGCAGATGAACCACAGCTTTAAATACACACTTTTGGAAGAAATGAATTTTCTGTCCTCCTTCATTAAGGAAGACAGAAGCAAAACCAAGAAAAATATTTTGTAAGAACCAAGAAGCCCTATTATCTTCATTCTTTGGGCAGGCTTTGGTGATCTGTTCTCTTACTTGTGCAAAACACGGACATATCTAAAGAAGGTTTTAAATTTTGGTGTAGGGTTGTATTGAAGCATTCTGTTTGCAAATTGGATTCTGAAAGTAAATATTTCCTTTCTTTTATATGTCAGCATAAAAAGGGGAAGAGAATAAACTGTTATTGCTTTTCAGAATGCATAAATGCAATAGGGTAATTTGCAGCAAAAAAACCCACCCAAGTTATAAACTCAGCTGAAGTGTGGTGTCTGTTACCTGTCATTCTCCTTGTTCATTTCTGAACTGTAACCATTTAGATTTCACTTGCTTCAGGTTTTCTCTTGACTTCCTCTTTTTCACTACATGCTTACAGTGAGGAACAAATAATTAAAATGAAAGGGGTTTATATTTCTTAAGTCTGCAATATTGTGTGCCTGACAATAAAAAAGATAAGATTTTGTAATTTTAATTTCCTTTAAATAGGTGAAAATGGGAATTGTTGCAGACATCAGCCAATTAGGTAAATAATGAATGGTGTGAAGGAGGCTTCTTCAAACAAAGCAACATTCATATTTTCAGCAGTTATTTGAGATTGATAGAAGATGGAGCATAAGTAACAGGAAATCAGAAGCAGTGGATAATACCTCCTTTTAAAAATATGTCAAAAAGTGCAGTGACGTTAGGAAAAATGCCGGTGTAAAATGGGGAAAAACCCCCATAAAATATAAACCCATAAAAAACTAGCAGTCAAAAAGGAAAGTAGTAAGAAAAGGGGAAAAATAAGGACAACTAAACCCTCTCACATATTAGCTTTGTTTTTAGTGTTGATATGTTTGAAACTATTCCAATTTTGTATCACTGTTACCATATTTTTTACGAAAAAGAAAGTAAAGGTGATATTAATGCCTTGAAAAATCACTGAACTCACTCTAAAAAGAAAATATTCAAGACTGTCATAAAATTATGTTTGACCAACAGAAATTGCAATGTTATTATCTCAAAAATCTGTGTATATCTGTAGGGAAATATATAAAATACAGCAACTATTCAAGGTGGAGAAAATGTCTTTGCTATGCAATGTTCTGCTCCGTGTACAAAGTAACAGCTCAGGAATACTTGTTCTGTAATTGTTACCTTTTTGGCAGGTTATAATTTTCTTCTGAAGCTGAAGGCACAAATCGTTGAGATGGTCAGCTTGCCAGTACTTAAGAAACACTTTTCGAACTCCTATCTAGAATACAAACAGCAGAGAAATCATCAACAAATAAGGCCAAAACAATGACAGGTAAATAGAG
Source organism: Spizella passerina (assembly GCA_013401375.1). Lineage (NCBI taxonomy): Eukaryota > Metazoa > Chordata > Aves > Passeriformes > Passerellidae > Spizella > Spizella passerina. The sequence goes on from WBNQ01081225.1 coordinate 32,730, forward strand.
ATTGTACGTTAACAATCCAGCAAAGGATTGAAATAATATCTGCAATTTAGGAACAGTACAATGCCAATTCTGTAACAGAAATGAAGTTATCACTTGGTTGAATAAAAGATGTATTTGTAAAGGATGAACAAGCTGTCAGACAGATAGTTCCACTTCAGTTCCAAAAATATCCAGAACAAATAGTACAATCTTCAAGTTAAATACAAGCTGGGGAGAAAAGCATTCTGAATTTAATGTGTTAGACAACATAATAGAAAATAAAGTTTAGGTCTTGTAAAGCAGAAGGCTGTGTGCATGGGGAAAGGTGACAAGACAAAGCCATGTAGACCAGAAAATGGTGAGATAGCTGCCACATGTAGAACAGGAAGAACTCAACTGAAGTTGGAGGATGGGAGAAACTCACTGTCATTAGTGACAATGACTCCTAATATCAGTAAAGTTATGAATCTTAGTTCTCAGCCTTGCTTACTGAAGCTGTGCTTTGGGTCTCCTTTCAGGATCAAAGTAAGGGACAGAGGGACTGATTTGGGAAAAATAATCTCCTAAGTATTGATTCTGTGTTGTGTAGTATCTTGGTTTAATCATCTAGTTCTTGAAGTAACAATCATTAGATGTTCTTCCTCCTCTAGAGGCAAGTTTATCTAGTTAGACCAAAAGAAAACACCTTTCTTTTAAAACCTTCCGAACAAGCCAGAACAGTCCTATAAAATTCTTTGTATCATCTTCAAAAGCATTCCTTTCTAATAGACTTTAAAAACCACACACAACCTAGCAACTCTAAAACCGGCAAGTAACTGGAAAAAAACCCCAATCAATAAACCAATCATTTTTCTCAGGAATTTTGCAGAAGTAACTTTCTTGACTTCATAAAAATAAAAGGAGCAGTGCCAGAAAACTGTGCTACCCTCAAAGATTCTAGCTTTTGCATAACTATTAATTTTTTTATGGCTAACAGGCATACTGATTAATTTATACAAGTCTGGCTAAAATTGCAGAAATTCATTCCAACTCTTGTTTGTCTCCAGCTTACAAGCTCACTCTCTTCTTACTGAACCATCCCGTTCCTCTGGTGTTTTTTACTTTAGATCTGGGAGACAGGTATCTGGAGGGTTAATTGCACACCCTTCCAAATTGTTTCTAATCCAAACACTGTTAGATGTACATCCTTGTAGGGTTTGATGACAGAAAGCCAGGATATATATCTCATAGCTAAACTCCATTAACTAAATCAGAAATTATTGCGGCAAAGTTTTGTCCCTTGGCTTCACCTCTCTCTACTGTAGA
>WBNQ01081226.1:0-37500 GCA_013401375.1 Spizella passerina
TATTTATTTCCCCCATAACCCCTCTTTATTTCTCCATACACTTGTTTATTTCCCCATACACCCCTGTCTATTTCCCCCATAACCCCTGTTTATTTCCCATACACCCCTATTTATTTGCCCTTTAGAAGCAGCTTTTCAATACGTAGCCATAAATTTGTGTTTCCACTGACTGAAGTCCAATAAGCAATTCCATGATGGTTTTTACAACCCCATTCCCTTAAGTGACTTCTCCTTTAGCACAAATAAATGCCATGGAGATGACAGGGAAACACACAACATGAATGAGGTACAGAAATCAGATTTGTTTCTCGTCTTGAAATTCGAAGACGATTTCAAGACTTTTAATTTGTAAAAATAAACCATAAATTTCCCTGTTAGGGAGATCATAAATTTCTGTTTCACTCGTAGAACAGTAAAACTTTAATGACACCAGCTGTGATTGCTAAAATAAAATCACTCAAATATCGGCTTCAAATACACTTTGATATTTTTAAAGATTCATGGAATGCTTTGGGTGGGAAGGAACCTAAAGATCATTTAATTCCCAGCCCTGCCATGCCAGGGACATATCCCAATGTCCCAGGGTGTTCCAAGCTCATCCAGCCTGGCCTTGGGCACTGCCAGGGATGCAGGGGCAGCCCCAGCTGCTCTGGAATCCCATCCCAGCCAGGAATTCCCAATTCCCAATCTCCACCCATCCCTGCCCTGTGGCACTGGGAGCCATTCCCTGTGTGCTGTCCCTCCATCCCTGTCCCCAGTCCCTCCCCAGCTCTCCTGGAGCCCCCTCAGGCTCTGAGCTCTCCCTGGATCCTTTTCCTCTCCAGGTGAGCCCCTCCAGGTGTCCCAGCCTGGCTCCAGCCCTGCAGCAGCTCCAGGACACTGGGATCCCATTGGGATCCTCTCCAGGGAAAGCAGGGAAGCCAAAGAGGGAACTCTGGAATACAAAGGGCCAGGAGAGGATGGGCAGGCACAAAGCAGGGCAAAATGNTTTGTTCTCCCCTTGATTCGTTCCTGCCCCCTTTCAATTCCAACCCAGCAATCTGAAGATTAAACAGAGATAAAAGGAGATCACAGCGAGTGCCAGATGCTGGAACAGCCCCTGGGAGCAGCAGCACCACGCCAGGTGTTGGTGTCAGCCTAATGAAGTGACACTGGCACACCAGGGACGCCCAGGCAGGGGCTCCAAACCTGCCATTATCCAGGCAAAAACGAGGAATATTGGAAATTCCAGCTTTGAGCAGGCAGGGAAAAATCATCCGTGTCTTCATCTAAATGTATTATCTGTATGAAATAATTTGGGGGTTAAACAGATTGAGTTTGGTCTTTGCCACCACAATGAACTTCAGGAAAATTTACTGAAGATAAATGAGGAGCTCGGGCAGTAACTGATGAACTTCAGGGCATCCCAATCCAGGGCTGAGTAAAGCACTTTAACTTATTACAGACTGACCTCACCCCAGCAAATCTTCTCCTGGCACGTCCAAGCTGTGGTTTAATATCCATTACACCCAGGAAAAGGCTTTTAACTCTCTCTGCAGGAAGTGGGAAGGGAAATCAGTGGCTTGGGGTGTCCTGGGGTTGGACACACCATCCCTGTGGCTCCCTTCCAGCTCAGGATATTCTGTGTGGCCATGGATGAGATTCTTCATGTCAGAACTCCTGGCCAGCAGGTTAAAGATGAATAGGAAAAAGAATTAAAACTCTTAATTCAGGTTTATAGAGTTCATAATTTAGGGATTTTCTAAAACTCAGGTCCTCCAGGCTTTTTGTACATTCTGACTTTGCTTCCATGACCCCATCATCACACAAAATCACGGAATCACAGAACCATGGACTGGTTTGGCTTGGAGGGACCTGAACACTTGCAGAATTTCCCTTTTGCTGAAGGGAAGTCATGCCAGCAGCACAGAGAGCTCAGTGAAAGGCAGGAATGCCCCTCAGGGATGGGGTTTATTCCCTGTGGAAGGGCCAGCTGTCTCCCAGGCACATTCCCACTCTCGTTTGCATCCCGCCCTCCCTCCCTGCCCACGTGGGCCTCATTTCCAGGCCTACTCAAAATGATATTTTCCAAGCATGTGCCACACGACTTGTTCATATAAATGGAACAAATTAAACTGTCTCCACAGATATCCCCTCACATTTGTAGCCCTGATTCCTCTCCCTCACACGTGGCCGAGACACCGAATTATCTCCCTGCAGAGGTTGACCTCAGGATATTGGATTCTGCCACGGAGCTCTCCGGGACTGAACCGACGGGAAGCACTTAATCACCCCTGCCTTTGCAGGGGAAAAATCAACTTCCAATTTGCCCTGATGAAAAATCAATAAAGCAGTAATTGCTTGGCTTATCACGGCACAAACTGGGCAGCGGATCCCGGGATCACTGAGCCAGGAAAGGGAGAGGTCTCGGAGCCGTAATTAAATCTACTCCTGCTGATTTGCTGCCAAATTGATCTCCCTGGAGTTTATCAAAATGTTGCAGAGCTTACCAGGGGTAGGGGGGCAGGAGGAATCAGTTCAGCAATGGGATGGCACGGGCCGGGCACGGGAAGGGAAAGCCTGGGGTAAAGGGAGTGGGACATGGAAATTCTGGGATAAAGGGAGCAGAAAATGTGAATCTTGGGGTAAAGGGACCAAGAAATGCAAATTCTGGGATAAAGGCACCGGAAAATACAAATCCTGGGATAAAGAGACTGGGAAATGGAAATCCTGGGATAAAGGGACTGGGAAATGCAAATTCTGGGATAAAGGGACTGGGACATGGAAATCCTGGGATAAAGGGAGCAGGAAATGCGAATCTTGGGGTAAAGGGACCAAGAAATGCAAATTCTGGGGTAAAGGGACCGGGGGAATGCAAATCTCAGGATAAAGGCACCAAGAAATGCAAATTCTGGGATAAAGGCACCAGGAAATGCAAATTCTGGGATAAAGGCACCGGGAAACGCAGATCACAGGATAAAGGCACAAGGAAACGCAAATTCTAGGATAAAGGCATCGGGATAAAGGCACTGGGAAATGTGAATTCTGGGGTAAAGGCACCAGGAAATGCAAATCCTGAGTTAAAGGCACTAGGAAATGCAAATTCCAGGATAAGGGCACCAGGAAATGCAAATCACAGAATAAAAAGGGACTGGGAAATCTAAATCACAGAATAAAGGCACTGGGATAAAGGCACCAGGAAATGCAAATTCCAGGATAAAGGGGCAAGGAAATGCAAATCCTGGGATAAAGGCACTGGGATAGCACCTGCCCCATCCAGCACCACCCTCCCATCCATCCACCTATGCAATGACTGACTGCCAGAAATGCCTATTTTCTATTCTGCTGTGTTCCAGAACAACTTTTTTGCCTGGTTTTCTGATGCATCCCCAGCTCCTCCTCCCCAAATGTGGCCCTGCTGTGGTGTTTTTTAAACTCAATATTTAAAAATATTATTATTAGTGGTAGATTAAGAGAAACGAGCCCAAAACCTCTCCCTAACATCATCCAATGTGCTCCAATTTTTCCTCTGCTTTTTTTTTTCCAATTTTCCTCTTGTCCACTTCACCTGTTTGGAATTTGTCAGGAGTAAAACCCAGCTGGGTGGCAAAATCCCCTTTTGGATTTTGTCACTTTTCAGGCAGCCCCAAAGCAAGTAAACAAAAACCAAAGCAGGAAAACCCAAGCACTGAAAATACTCCTGGAAAAATCGTGGGTTTTGCTAATAGACCTAATTTCATGCAGCAAATTAGCATAGCTGCAATGGAAGTGCAAATGTAATCAAACTGAAAAATTCAAATGAGGCGGGGGCAGCCTTTTCCTTTTTCTCTTTGCTTTTTAGTCACTTAAAAAAAAAAAAAAATCAGCATTTTGCTGTGTGTCCTTCACCAGGCTGGAGGGACTGTGGTAATTAAAACATTTAAACCAGCACAAGCCCCCAGTCTCTAATCTGGAGCTGGGGTCAGCTGTCTGTAGATTCTAATTTGTCCTCAATTTTTTATTCATGCTGGGGAAATGCTGCATATTGAACAGGAAACCAGCGGGAAGGGGCAGAGCTGGGCTTGGAGGTCAAATAATTTGATTTCCGAGCAGATTACATGGAACATGCAACGTCTAATCTCACACCTGATTTGGCAATAAAATGACAATAAAAGGAATGTTAAGACACCCTCGCTGTGGGGTGGGCAATAACCAGGTTTTATGAGTTGGGAGAGGATTGGTTTGTTTGTACAATTATTTTTATTGCAGCTTCTGAGTAAAGGAGTCACAGGCTGCCTACACAGGCTGCAATTTCCTCTAGCTAGAGAAATAAAATATGGAATACTAGAGAAATAAAAATTCTTTTAAAATAGTAATTTAGAAATTTTTAAGAGATTTAATTTAATACCATTTTGCTTTATCTTATTTGATTTCAATGACTGCATGTAGCCCTCAGTGTTCTGGTGGGGACCAGTCACAGTTTGGAATCAATGGTCTGGAAAGTTTTTTCCAACCTCAGGGATCCCATGAGGGATCAAAGAGGGTTAAAAACCACCCAGAGATGTTGTGTGAGGAAGGAGGAACTCAGAAAAAATGCAAAATGCTCTTTTTCCAAGGAAAAGTTGCCACTGGAGCCTGGCACAGGGAAGGGAACACACTCCAAGCACTGGATAAATGTCCTGTTTGCAAATCCAAATGGGACACAAACCTACCCAAAACTGGAATTCTGAATCCATATGGGACATAAGCTTAACAAAAACTGAGTTTCCCAGTGTGCAATTCCCATGGATGTTTTGGAATGCTCCAATGCTTCAAAGTTAAATAAAACTTTGGATTTTCCAGGCAGAATCTTCCATTCCTAACTGGGAGCCAATTCAGAAAATGGATGGATTTGAGTTATTCAGAGAAAACCTTCTCTTCTTTTTCCAACACTGTGACATCCTCACAACCCTTCAAAGCCACCCCAGCACAGTTTTCATGGCTTATGAATAAATTGAAGAGAAGTTTTCCTCCCCATTTCCCTGGAAATTCCATTGTTCCCAAGTCATGAATTCCCCTTTTTTCCTCTCTCTGCCTTTCCCCACTCACCCTTCCCAACCCTGCTGGCACAACGGGATGGAAGCACAAACAAAATAAATCCTGCATTGTTCCAAACCTTCCCTGCAAACTGGAGCTGGTGGGACCCAAGCAGCTCATCCCAAAATCCCTGTGTCCATGGGACTCCACGTGGAAAGGCTCCCCTGGGCCATTGGCTCCAAAATCCAGGAATCACAACAGGGAGGGGGCACAGCTCCTTGGTTTGGTCCCTTTTCCTGCCAGATTTGGGTTTTTTCCCTCCTGCCATCTGAGCTATCCCAATTTTCCACCTGAATTTCCTCCTTTGGTACCACAAGGACCTCTCCAAGCAGGATCAACTGGGAGCACCAATGAATCCCTCTCAGCATCCCACAGGCCACAGGTAAAACAAACTAAAGATCAGAACATTTTGAGTGAAATTCTCAGCAGCTGCTGTTTCAAAAATGGGGAATTTTCCTGAGCTCCCTCTTGGAAGTAAACGATGGAATCCCAGAATGATTTGGATTTTCCCCCTCCTGCCATCTGAGCTATCCCACTTTTCCACCTGAATTTCCTCAAGTGGAACCACAAGAACCTTCTCCAAGTAGGATCAACTGGGAGCACCAATGAATCCCTCTCAGCATCCCACAGGCCCCAGGTAAAACAAACTAAAGATCAGAACATTTTGAGTGAAATTCTCAGCAGCTGCTGTTTCAAAAAAGGGGAATTTTCCTGAGTTCCCTCTTGGAAGTAAACGATGGAATCCCAGAATGGTTTGGGTTGAAGGGACCTTAAAGCCCACCCAGTTCCCAGAGCTCCAGGGAGGATTTGAGGCTCCTGGATTGCTTGGGTGGGCTCCCTCATGATGTTGGAAATGTCTCTTCCCATCACTCCCGGACATTTCAGTCCCTGTGGTTCCATTATTCCACCTGCAAAGCAGCAGCTCAGGGCACCAAATTCCATCATCAGCCCAGGGAGGAAAATCCCACAGCCCCACTGGAGCCTGGACACTTAAAAATCATCATTTCTGACCTCCTGGGCTTTAGTTTGTCATGAAATAAAAGAACATTCCTCACCTTCTTCCTTTCTTCTCTTGGCTTCCTCTTCACTTCTCTCCTTGGCCTTCAACGCTTCGTCTGCTTTGGCTAAAAAGAAGAAAATGAGTTGGAATTAATTAAATTTATCCTATTAAATCATGGAATCATGGAATGGTTTGGGGTGGAAGGACCTTAAATCCCATCCAGTGCCACCCCAGCCATGGCAGTGCCACCTCCCACTGTCCCAGGAGCTCCAAGCCCAATGTCCAACCTGGCCTGGGACACTGCCAGGGATGGGCTGCCAACAACCCCCTGCCAAACAATATTTCCTGGGCTTTAAACCCAATTTCATGTTCCTTCCTGCAGGCCCCACAATGCCTGACAGGCCAGAGCTTGGTTCTTCATTAATTTTATTTAAAGTCATCCCCCCAGTTAAGGAATGGCATAAATGGGATTATGGAGGGTGATATCAGGTCAATATTAGAGGCAATATTAATTCAATACAAATCCCCACGTGCATTTTGGGGTAAGCAAAGCCCTTAAGAGACTTTTAAGAGGTTTTCTTTCTTTAAACCCCAATCTGCCCAGCCCAAACTGCACCAAACATGGGGCAGATTTGCTGCCATAGTGAGTAATCTAACAGACCTATTTTGAAGCTAAAACAGAAACAAATCAATATTTCCAGGGCTGCAGGACTTTATTAGGTAGTACACAATTTCCTCTTCACTCCAAATCACAGCAGCAGTACTTAATCCATGTTACAACAATCTTCTTTTAAAAGAATTTTTTCCCTCTAGAAACCTCTTCCCTTATTACTTAATTATCTACCAGTTGCTCAACTGCAGGGGTTTTCAAACACTTTCCTACAGATGTTAAAGAAGATTAAAAATATACAGCACAGTAACAAGGGACTATCAATATACTCTGTAAATTAATTAAATTTCTGTTCTAGCACATCATTTATTCCAAAGCATTAATGTCTCAAAGGAGCCATTCTCTTTTATTGCCATCTCACTGCCTGATGAGTGAACTAAGTGAGAATAAGTCTCTAATAACATTATACTTGATGAAATATTAAGTTTTCAAAAGTATCACCAGGCCAGAAAGAGAAGAACCAACAAGGACCAGGACTCCAGCATTTACACCAGGCCCTCTCAGGGAGGAAAATCACTATAAACTGTGCTCTGGATGGTAAGAGCTGAGTCAGATTTGCAAATATTTAATCCCAGCACCTCCTGAATTAAGCAAGAATTAATGAAAACCAAATTCAGCTCAGGAGGGGCTGAAGGGCTCGTTCCTTTTTGGAGCCACCAGCTCCACCTTAAAATGCACAGCCTGGCCAGGGTGTCACAAAGTGATCCCATCACTGCACTGACAGCTGCTCCCATCCCCACAATTTTATACAGATTTAGACAACATTTAAAGCCATGAAATATTAAAACTTTTTCTGCCACTGAAGATCATTACAAGAATCTATTAAATCCCATAATAAAACCAAACCATGAGTAACTCTAAAGACTTTTACTTCATTTACACTTTATTCTCCTTGGTAAAAGGACAGGGATAATAGAAATTCCATTTAAATTCAATTTTGGTGATATGTGTAATTGTAGATATACCCCTTGAGTCATGTAAAATGCTCAGCTTATGTTTCTTTCAAATTATCCCACTCCCATTCCCATTCTGCTCCTTACAACTGTCTTCAATATGTATTAGCAGAGCTCATTAGGCTGGAATTTAATAATGCAAACATCAGGTGGATTTCAAGACCCTCCATTATCAGCACAAGATGGATTGCTCATATAGCTCGTGGGCCAACTGGGCACAATTTAGATTCAATAAACTACCAGGCCTAAATTTGATTTATCTATTCCACTGAGCTACTTTGTTCTTCCTGCCCGATTTGTTGCTGCACAGGAACAATTCATTGGGTATCTCAGTGGCAAAAAGATATTAAAACACGCAGGAAAGATGCTGCTGGTCAATGAATACATTTTTAGCTTGTCTTTGTTAACTTTAAATCGCTGATTTCCAGCCCTTGTAAGCCAAGTTAAAACTGCTGCCCAGGCAGAGCTCGGCCTTTCAAGTCCTGGTTAATTAGAGGGACAATGGGGCAATTTAGGAAGTATCACGAGGACAATTCTCCACACAAAATCGCTCATTAACAACAATTTAATTTAGCCCATAAATCTCCAGAGCAGTCCTGGAGCTCACAGGGCTCTGTCCACCACAGGCACTGAAACTCTGAGTTACTTCCAGGATTTAACATCAAAAGTTCTCCTCAAACATTTCCCAATTCTGTCATTTTTAACAGAATCCCAGAATGGGCCAGGCTGGGAGGAACCACAGTGGGTCATCCTGGAGAACATGGCACAGGATTGTGCCCACTCTTCTTCTTCTTCCTCTCCTCCTCCTTTTCTTCGCCTCCTTCTCCTTCCTCTTCCTCCTTCCTCTTCTTCTCCTTTTCTTCTCCTCCTTTTCTTCGCCTTCTTCTCCTTCCTCTTCCTTTTCTCCTCTTTCTTCTTTCTCTTCTCCTTTTCTTCTCCTCCTCCTCCTTCCTCTTCCTCTTCTCCTCTTCCTCCTTTCTCTTCTTCTCCTCCTTCTCTTCTTCCTTTCCTTTTCTTCTCCTTCCTCTTCTTTCCTCCTTCCTCTTCTCCTTCTCTTCTCCTCCTCCTCCTCAATGCTGATATTATCATTATTATTATTATTATTTAGTGAATATATTGTTGTTCACTGCCCAAGTGCCATCAAAAGCGCTAAAAGAAATTCACTTTTCTCAAACCAAGCTGCAATTAAATAACAGATTTAAAGATCTTTACAACTTGAGGGCTGGATTTGATGGTCTGGGAGGGCTTTTCCAGCCTAAAAAAATCCATGGAACCCCTAGAAATGCTCAAGGTTTGGGAAGCAGAGTCATTCCCTGATGCTTTAATCCCCACCAGCCTCACACTGTGCCAAGGTGAAATTATTCCAAGCAAAGCTGGTAATTAAGAGAAATCAGGAAAACCGTGAATTACACCAAGGTAGAACAGGGCAGGGGATGTTTTGGGGCTGGAAAGGGCATTTTGGAGAGTGTGGCCATGAGGAGCCCCTGCAGCAGAGCCCTCTCCCAGGGCATGGGAGCAGCAGGGAAGGTGCATGGAAAACACTCAGCCCCTCACTAAGGAGATTTCATTTTCCTGTCAAATTAAAAAGAGAGGAGTGTCAGAACACCCANTTCCTGTCAAAATTAAAAAGAGAGGAGTGTCAGAACACCCACAACTGCAAACCACCAGAGGTCTGGGAAAATAAATTAATTCAACATAATTGTGGACTTTCCAACTGCTCAGAGTTGAAAATACAAGATGTGTCTGAGGAAAAGAAAGCCAAGAAACTGTAAAAACACATGGACATCTCATTTAAAATGCAGCCAACCATCCACAGTGCTCATCAGAAAGACTTCACCTTTTTTTTCTTTAAACACAAACATTTTTGCACTTATAAAATATTCAGTCAGCTCACATATAAAAATACAAGTGGAATCCATTATTAATTTACAAGGCCCTGTTTAATTTACATGCTATTTTTCTCTGGTATATTAAATTTATCAAGGCTTGTGGAAATCCTCTCCGCTGAATATTCATGGGCTGACGTGTAAAATTATCTGTTATCCATCTGACAGATTCCAGCACAAACTCCAAACAACCACTTGCTCAGAGCATTCCTCTGACAGCAGCACAGGAGCAGCACCCAGGAATTCTGAATTACAGAGGAAAAGTGACACCACCACACACATTCTTACCACCCCAGATTTGAGCTGCTTTTCTGTATTTTTGCCTTTTGTAACATTTCACCCAACAGTTAAACACCACCAACATACCTGGATGCCTTAGAAGGCTTTTCCAGCCTAAATGAGAGCATGGTTCCATTAATCCATGACCCCATAGCTCCATGGGCTCTGTGATTCCATAAATCCACATTTTGGGGGCTCACATTCCCAGTCCATTGTGTGTCCATGGAGCTCTCCTGCCCTCCCTGATTACACCTGGAACACCCAATTCCCAAACATGGCAGTTCTGCCCTTGCTGCCCTGTAATTTAATTACACCAGACCCTAATTATGGATATTGGAGCCCTGAGCATGAGGGAGGAGCTCACTGCCCCTGCCTCTCTGCCAGTCACACTTGAAAACTCCCCAGAAACCCAAATCTGGTTATTTTAAACTTCTCTGAGCTCAGGGGAACACTCCCAGCGTTTGGAAGGGAGATGTTATCCCACTGAAGGAATGCTACTCGTCACCTCTTCAGCACCAGTTCCCTTCTCTTTGTCATTTCAGAAAATATTCCTTATTTTGGGATAAATGTCCCGTTATGGCACAGTTAATGAGCACCTGGTTTTCCCAAATATTAAATGGATTTTTGGTAGAAGATAAATTCAGTCATGTGCAACCCAACTGAAAGAACACAGGCAAAACCCAAACGTTGCCTTGTTCCAAAGGATAACTGAGATATTTGTAGCTTTTTGGTATTTGTTTGTATTGGGTACAACCAAGATAATAACCAAGATAAACCCTTTCCCACCAAGCAGGCAATTTTCCCCCCATTTCATCCATTTTCAGGAAGCAGTTTGTGGCTGGGAACAGCACAGGGCTGGGAGAGAGCCCAGCAGCAAAGAGAGAATATCCAAAACCCTAAACCCTGCTGAACAGTGCAGAGGGGTGAGACATGGAACCAGCTCTGTGTGAGGGAGGCTCAGGGGTGAGACATGGAACCAGCTCTGTGTGAGGGAGGCTCAGGGTGAGACATGGAACCAGCTCTGTGTGAGGGAGGCTCAGGGGTGAGACATGGAACCAGCTCTGTGTGAGGGAGGCTCAGGGTGAGACATGGAACCAGCTCTGTGTGAGGGAGGCTCAGGGTGAGACATGGAACCAGCTCTGTGTGAGGGAGGCTCAGGGGTGAGACATGGAACCAGCTCTGTGTGAGGGAGGCTCAGGGGTGAGACATGGAACCAGCTCTGTGTGAGGGAGGCTCAGGGGTGAGACATGGAACCAGTTCTGTGTGAGGCAGGCTCAGGGTGAGACATGGAACCAGCTCTGTGTGAGGGAGGCTCAGGGGTGAGACATGGAACCAGTTCTGTGTGAGGCAGGTTCAGGGTGAGACATGGAACCAGCTCTGTGTGAGGGAGAGGCTCAGGGGTGAGACATGGAACCAGCTCTGTGTGAGGGAGGCTCAGGGGTGAGACATGGAACCAGTTCTGTGTGAGGCAGGCTCAGGGTGAGACATGGAACCAGCTCTGTGTGAGGGAGGCTCAGGGTGAGACATGGAACCAGCTCTGTGTGAGGGACACAGGCTCATCCCTGGCTGAACATCACCGTGCAGGGCAGGGAGCTGGGAGGGCCACGGGGTGCTGGGCAGGAAGGAAGGGAACTGAGGGGAAGGAAGGGAAGGAAGAACTGAGAGCTGAAATCCTGCTCTGCTGAGCAAGGCCCGGCTCCCCAAAGGCCTCCCCGATCCCGGTGACTGCCTCCTGTATTAAGACTGCCTTTCTCATCACTTAATGCTTATTTTCATCACTTTGCTTAAAATATTGATAATCAATTAGGGCTACGTCTGTTTTGCCACAGAATCTGTGTCACAGTCTATCAGGCTGTCAGGGCCAATTCAATCCTCATTCAAAGTTAATTTTTTCTCCATAAATCCGCCTTTGGAGGAGTCATTAGGCGCAGAACATAGCCCGAGGTGCAATCACCTATTCTCTTTCATTAGAGGCAGGCAGGGAAGGTGAGGGAGATTATTAGAACTTTGGAATGATCACAAAGCAGCGTGCTGCCTGTCAGATCCCCCCAACATTTCATTCATCTCGCCCGCTCGCTGCCAACGCTTCTAAATGGACATTATTCATGAACATCTGTGACACGCTGAATATTCCAGGCTGGCAGGGATGAAAAAGCCATGCCCCCCCTTTGGCTGGGAAATTAATTCTGTGGTCAGAACAATTAGCAATATAACAAACTTGCTCCGTGGTGTTATTTTTAGGCTGAGATAGCCCCCTTAGAAAGGTGGTTTTTTGGTTTTTAGGCATAAATGTGGTCACTCCAAATTGGATTTTATGGTATTGGAATGATGAAAAAGCTGTGCCCCTCTCTGACTGAGAAATTAATTCTATGGTCAGAAAAATTAGGAATACAGAAAACTTGTTTTGTGTTGTTATTTTTAGTCCTTCCAAGATATTCCACTTTTTAAAATGTTACTTCAGAACTGGATTTTTTTTTGAGTCCACTCTAGAGGGTCAAACACTGCATTTTAACTTATTGCTGAAAAATGTGAGTTTCCTTTGCTTTGGAAATAGATTGTTGGTTGGGTTTTTTTACAAGCAATTACAAAACCAGCAGCTTTGCAATCTGATTTGTTGATACCTTTCTAAAACGCAGCCAAATGAGATCCCCACATTTAATTTGAAATCGCTGCCCTCTGAAATTCCAGCCCACTCACTCCTGGTGGGAAAGCAGAGTGGGAAACAGATTTCCACAATCAACTCTGGTTATTCTTATTTCCTTCCAAGGAACACGTGAGGGCCATCCAGGCATTTCTGAGGTAGGAATGGCAGAAATGCTGGTGCAAGAGACAATCAGCCACATAATTAAATATACCATCACATTTTCCATATTCCCTTCCTACATGCAGGGGGTTAAGATGTAGCTACTTGGGGAAAAAGTCATTTCCAGCTAATGAAATCACATCAAGTAGTTCCTTGAATCTCATTACAAAATTCAAAAGAACAGTCATTTACATTTTTGTCCCTGATATTACCAGGAAAACCATGTTCTCATCACCAAACTTCCCACAGCCCCCAGCATTCTCCTCCCCAAATATCCTCCTTTTCCAGAATTAAGGGCCAGATCCTCAGCGAATTCAAGCTGGCACAATTCCACTGGCTTGAGCTGAGCCAAGCCCATTTACTCCAGCTGAGGATCTGGCACTCCCTATTTATAATAATAATCCTAAAGAAGACTTAATCAGCAGCTCTTGGCTAGGTACATCCATCCATTATTTAGTGCATCCCTAATTTCTTTCTTTCTCCCACAGCTTCCCCCCCAAACACACATTGGAAGGAAAAATCCAACCTTAAATAGGGTTTAACACTCAGGATTAATTGGCTTCTGACTGATTGCAGGGGCTGCTGTTAAATACTGCAAGGGTTTGTGTCCATCCCAGAAAAGGGGATTGTACATTGTCCACCTGGACATCTCCTAACCCTGCAGTGGGTTCAGGGGGATCTGCAGCCCCAGAGAAACAGCAGAACTGGATGTGGAAGTGTCACCTCCTGCTCAGCCCTGGGGAGGACACTGAGCTCACAACAGCTCAGGGATCCCAGGGAAGTGCTCAAATGCACCTTCCAGGGGAGTTTAGTTGAGGGGAGAGGGGGAATCATGGAATCAGGAGATGGTTAAGGCTGGAAAAGCTCTCTAAGATCATCAAGGCCACCTGCTGGTCCAGCACTAACCCTGTCCCCAGGTGCCACATCCACACCTTTCCTGAACACTTCCAGGGATGGAGACTCCACCACTTCCCTGGGCAGCTCATTCCAAAGCCAGACCTTTTCCACCTCCTCCAGGAAGAAATTGTTCCTCAAACCTAATCCAGACTTCCTCCAGTGCAACGTGAGGCCACTTCCTCCAGCTGATGGGAAAGGAAAAGCTTCCTCTTCCTCAAGGAACAAAGACTAGGGACAGTAAAAGGATGGCCTGGAGTTAAACCTGCCCCTAAACTACTGAGACAAAAGAAGCAGCAACATTTAGGAGCAAAAAAAAATACATGTCATATATAAAAGTTGATGGAGTAAAGAATGCTGTTCTTGCTATATCCTTCAGGAACAACTCCCAGCTCAACCAGAAAACCAAGAGGCCATCCCTATGAAAAACTCCAATTTGATTCAATTTATTTAAATTGTCCTTCAGGCAGTTTTTGCTCCAGAGCTGTTTGTTTCCCCCTGGCCCACCCTGGTGGAGAAAGGAGAGGACAAGGGACGAAGGGGCAGGGCTGCCATGGATGTGGTGAGCAGTGAGAGGAGGAAGCCAGGCTGGATGGGCTTGGAGGCACCTGGGCTGCTGGGAGGTGTCCCTGCCCAGGCCCTGCAGCCCCATGGAAATGCTGTCAGAGCCATCACACAAATTCTGAAGGACAGATCCAGGCTGCTTATTTCCTCCTCAGTGGCTTCAGTGCTCCCTTTCCTGTGAGGATCTCAGCCCAAACCACCACCCTGTTGTAAGGAGAGCTCAGCCAGGCTCTGCAGCTCCACAGACTGTGTCCCACATCCCACACCCCAAAAAACACTCATTTCTCATGGGATCTGCCAGCCACCAGCTCCACCAGCCATGAGAAATCACCCTGATCTTGTACTACCCACCTACCTTCACATGAAAACCTACCAGCTCCTCCATTTAATTCCACAAAGAAATCATTTTCATTCAAAAAACACTTCCTTGCTTAAAACATAACCACAAAGACAAATTACTTAAATGATTTCTGGGGGAAAAAAATGGCACTGTGCCTCAAACACAATTGTCATTACAGGCTGTAGATTGGCAATGACAGTCAGCTTTTCTTTCTGGGGTAAGGGCAGAATTCAGCCTGACAGCTTGTCAGCAAACTTGAAAAATTCACTCCCAAAACTTCGATTCCAAAGGAGCCCTGCTTTCATCTGCCAATTTCCCAACGTCAGGAGTGGCCACGGTGAGTGAAAATCAAGCAGATGACAACTCCTGTGGCTTGATTTTCATCAAAAAATGGGGAGGAAGCCACAGAGCACAGAGCACACACAGCTGAGTGCAGAACTCCTCTGAGAGGAGCCAAAGCGGCCCCAGCACCTCGGAGGGCTCCGGGAATTTCCAGCTCCTGCTTTCCAACCCAAAAAATCATCAGGAGTGGAAACATAAGGAGTAAAGCTGTGTCAGTGCAGCATACTTAATCAAGAATGGAGCACAATTAATATCCAAATTGTGCTGCAAGAAAGCATTTTTGAGGATTTTTTGAAGAAAGAAGGAAATTTGTGCACCCTATGTATGATTGTTTCCCACTTTGACCATGATGTTAATAAAAAACCTTCGTGAAGCAACAAAACACAAAAAATATCAAAAAGCACTTTTTGAAGTTTTTTTTAAAACCCTGTAAGTGCATGAACACCGAGACAGTGTTAAAGAATATTAGCAGCAAGGAGTGTTAACTCACAGAGATACTGAACAGGGCACTGGAAAATCAGGAAAGGACGAGGTGGAAAACTCAGAGCTGGAAAACTTTGGGACGGAGGCGCAGCAAAGTCCCAGGATTCACGGAGCTGGAGCTGTGGAATCACAAGCCAGGCAGGGACAGGAACCTGACATCTGGCACCAAAAGGGGGAGCGTGTGTCAAGGGAAGATCGCTGGGGAGGACTCAGCACACACTCACTGCAGCCTTGGGAACATCCCGGCGAGAAGGGAAGGGAAATTCCACATTCCCAGCCTGCACCCTGAACTCCTATAACCATTCACTGTACTCAGCCTCATTAAACACTCCCCCAGGATAAAAGAGGTAAATATATTGCTTAAATATTCAGCGGCTGGCTGTAAAATTTCATTGCAGATTAAGTGATGAAGATGAAGAAATGCTGCTGAAAACAAACAATTTATCTTCACTCGGCGCAGCAGAGCGCTCCTGGAACCCCGCCAGAGGCTCTGTGGGTTGGAATTCAATAACTGCATTAAAAGAAAACTACACCCCTACTACACACCAGGCTGAACATCCCTGAGTAAACACTTTGCTGCAGCGGCGCTTCAATAATTCAGGAAGGAATTTGGGGTAGCAAACATTTTTTCTGAAGTACTGTGTGGCTTAATGTATTTCAAATAAATGCTTGTTTTTAAAAGTTCGAGTAGAGCCCATTAGAGCAAGTGGGAAAACAGACAAATGCAAGGCAGAAAACCACCAAAGCAGCGATTTCCAGGAGAGCAGGGAAGGAAGATTTGTCATCAGGGAGGAAGTCACCGCCAAGGGCACGGAGCTGATAATATACACATGCATTCCCACTGCTCATCTGCAGCCTTGAGAGATTCCAACTGGCTCTCATAAGTCTGGACAGCATCATTTTCCCTCAGACACACGTGCATCCATATATTTGTATAAAGCTGTAGCAAAGTAATAAATAAGCAGCCTTATTCAACACCAGAACTTCCATAAACTTTCTCCAATTAGGTTTCATTTCCAGCCAGCTTTAACTGTGGATGGGACAGCTCTGCCAGGTACTTCTGGAGGGCGTTTCTCTCATTCTCAGAGAACAGGAATAATCTGAAATATGAAAATGGCACTGGGTGTTTAAGGGTTTTAACCATGAGGAAAGGGAATGCACATCCCTGTGTGGGGATGGCAGCAGAGCCACCACTGAGGCCCCCATCCTTCATCCATCAGCAGGAACCTGCCTCTGAACTTGCACGTGCACCCACAGGATGTCTGGGTACCCCTTATATGGAATTTCTGCTTTTTAATGAAGATGATTGTGTTAATCAGACCTTTAATTGCACTGCTCAGTTGGCCAAGCATAGATCATGGAATGGTTTGGGTTGGGAGGGGTTAAATCCCATCCAGTGCCACCCCTGCCATGGCAGGGACATCTTTTACTGTCCCAGACTGCTCCATCCCCAATGTCCAACCTGGCCTTGGGCACTGCCAGGGAGGGGCTGTCCATCAGAAGGTGGCAGAGGGATGAACTGGGTGGTCTCTAAGGTCCCATCCAACCCAAACCATTTGGGGATTCTATAAAAAAATTCTTTTAAAAAAAATCACCCCTTTTTTCAGATAACTTCCATCATAACATTTCTGGAAAACGTTATAATATTATGTATAACATTATAATATTATAATAAAATGTCATAATATTAAAATATTATTTTTACAATTTTTATTTTTACAATTTGTACAAATATTGCAAGCAGGTTAACAACCATCTCCAAAAACCCACTGAACTGCTTTAATCTCTATATTCTGCCAATGCTGGATTTCCAGTCCTCTGAAGAGCCCCCAGCCAATGCAAGGCCCTTTGCAATGAACCACAAATTCAATGACCTGGCTGCAGAGATCTCTCATCTCTGTCCATCCCAACTGTCCTATCCCCTGTTGCTCCTACAGATGAGGGTTAGGATTAGGATTAGAGTTAGGCCAACTCCATCTCCAGCCCCGCCACTGATTCCTTACACCAGCAAACTGGACTTTTTTTAGTATTTAATAGTTATTATTTCATATTCTTGTATTTTCCTTTGTTACAGTAACATTCACTACTTTCTTACCAGCCAAATCAATTAAAAAAATATCACGAACACACACATCCATTATTTTCACTGAGACTAACAAAAACATTAAGTAAGTTAAAAAGAATAATGAAGCTGAGCTGTGATTTTAAACTTACTTTACTAAAAATAAACTAATAGAATCATTAAGGTTGGAAAAGACCTTCAAGGCCATCCAGTCCAACTTCCAAGAATTATTTATATTGTTCAAAGTTTCTCTGCATAGCAGGTGACTGAATCATTTAAATATGAATAATTGCAATTAGAATTTGCTGTCAAACAACATTTCATGTCCACGACAAAGAAAAATGAGATGTTATTCCTCAAATTACAACACAAATGACAAGTATTTCAAATTTTGGATTTTTTCCCCTTAGTTTACAGTGCAACAGGGCTGTTCCTTATTACCAGGCCCAATTCCACATGGATCAAACCATAAAGGACTTCCTAATCCCCCAGCTTTGTCCTTTAAAACTCATTTAGCCCTGTCCCAGGCTGTGGCAGGAGTGGGCAGCACTAATGGGCCCCAGCTCGCCCCATTCATCCCCAATTCCCCCAGGTGCTCTCCCTGCTCGTGCCCAAATGGCACCAACCTGAAAAGCCCAGCCTGGAGCATCCCCAGGGATGGAAACCCTGCAACCACTCCAAGCTGTTCCTCTGGCTCTGTGGAAAAGCCCTGCCCTGCCAGGCCGAAGAGGAAGGCAAATAAAGCTGATTTTAAGGCAGAAAAAGTCAAAGTGGGGTCCTTCAAAGCAACCCCTCACATGGCAAATATATCAGGTGCTGCTGCACATGTTTGCTGCCTAAAATTTGGGGGAACAATTAGGAAATAGCGAGCACTGTGATGTTCTAAGGGAATCTGTGTTGAAACACACTGATATTGGTAACAAAACCTGACACTTTCAATAAAAACCACCTTACAGCCTGCACAGCTCTGGCTCTAGCCCCTTGACATCTGTTCAATATTTGGTGTTTCTGAGCGAACCCCGTGGTTTCATCCCCTGCTCTCACAGGGAAGGAGCGGGGCTGCTCTGCTGTTCCTGCAGCCACAGCCCTGATCCCGAGGGATGGGATGGCACAAACCCCACCCAGCACACCCAGGGATGCTCAAAGCAAGCAAATTCATGGCATTTGTGCCCCTGGGCAGCAGCAGGGAAGGGCACATCCAAAATCTGCTCCTGAGGAAACACCCGAGCTCGGGATCCAGCCCACACAACTCCAAGGCTTTTCCATTTCCTTCCTCCACGCTCCCAAGTTTAATAAACAACAAACCCATCATTTTTTAACACTTTAACCAGCGAGAGCAGTGATTCATAACTCTGTCATAATTAAAATTTTATGGCAAATACACACAGCCATCAGTCATCCAGGCAGCAACGTCCGAAAAAAGTGGGATTTCAATTTATAAGCCCGTGCAGGATTGTGTGAGTTACACTGTATAAAAGCACATTTCTAGGGAGTTATTGAACTGGGGAAAGCAAAAGTTGGTTGGGTTTATTTTTTTAAAATCAAATACAGAGGAGGTTATGAATTTGTTGGCGCAGTGGCTCCGTACAGTGACTGATGGTTAAAAAAGGGAAGGAAATATTATCCTGTGTCTTCTTCCAGAGCTGCACTAACCACGTTTGGTGCTGTCCCTGGTGCTCCCTAATGCCACAAACACAGATTTCCTGAAATTATTAAAAATTCCCAAAAAAAGAGAGAAAAATCCACATTGATGGCAGGGGATAAAAGGGGTAAATCAGTGAAATTGGTAAATTGTGAGATATGCACATACAGAAACATTTTAGTGTTTCTGTAAACATTTTAATTCATTCAATTTCAATTAATTTTATCCCAGCAACAACGTGGAATTCTAGGAATGAATGAAAATAATGGAATTGGTGGTCTGGTACAGGCACACATTCAAGGATTTCCAGAATTTCTATTTGTCTCTCCAAGATCCATTCTGGAACCCGACATAAAATGAAATACTATTTAAAACATGGATCAGGGTGATTTTACTTATTTAATATACAGCTGGGTTTAGGATATAGTAGAGAATAAAGAAATGTTTGCAGATCAGTTTCACAAGCTGCTTTTTTGCTTAGAAATACCAGAAACACAAAAACTTTCAGTAACTGCTTCTCATCCCTGTCCTTAAAAGGAGTTTTTCCTAAATCCCATAAATATTCCACATCACCTGGGAAATCCCTTCTGCTGGAACACACCCAGCTGTTAAAGCAGTTGTGCTCCATGGCTTTACAAGAAATTTCTATTTTTAAGACACAACTGATATCCCCATTCCACCCTAAAGCAAGATGATAGGAATTCTCTGTAAGAATATTTAGGGATTCCCAACACTCTTTGCTGCTATAACACTGTCAGTATTTGAGATTTTTATCCACTTTTAAGATGAGAAAAATATCGTGGGACAGGCAGGGAAAAGTTGGATGAAGTTTTCCAGTGAAAATGGTGAATGTGGCAATGCTGGGTATTTTCCAACTTTAATGACTCTATGATATAATTTCAGCTTGGAAAAAGAATCGGTTTGTATTTTCACACATTCAAAAAATAAAATAAATCAATAAAAAGGGAAGAAAAAAACTAAACACGAGACTTGAAGCTTCCACAAACTGTTATCTCAGGTCTCCCCAGTCCATTAAAGGAAGTAATTGAATCAGTTTGCGTTTTCTCCGTAAAATCTCATTCAGAGACATTTTATTGCCAGCCATCTAAATAGTAAATACTTATTATCCTCTCCAAATGAGGTTTTGCTTGCCAAGGGCAAAGCCATGGCTGTGACTGTGGCTCTGTCAGAGGCAGCAGAAGTGAAAAAGGTTATAAAGACACCATTAATGTCACGGGAGGGCCTCGCCAGCGCTCCCTAATTGGGGCCTTTATTCCCAGGCTCAGGCCCTGCTAATGGGATGCTTTAGGGTTTCTCTGGTGGCAGCCCCACATAATCACCTCCACCAGCCGAATGTGGACGTTTATCTGCTGAGCCTGGGAACAAAATGTCAATAATGGCCAGCTGAAAGGGCCAGAGAGGCACGGCCAGGCAGGGCCTGCGCCAACGGGGGATGGCCACGCTGAGGAGGGCACAAAAATATTGGGAATAAGGCTGGAAAATGAACTTTTAGAACTCAGTCCCTGCTGTAGGGAAACCTGGGAAAACAGGCCAAATGGTAATATTGAGATTGATTTAAAATAATGTATTTGTAATTCAACTGGCACACCGTGCCCCAGGCCTGGAGCAGGCCAAGAGCAGCCTGGCCCAGGGACACGGCAGGGCTGGAGTGAGATGGGCTTTAAGGCCCTTCCAACCCAACCCAGCCTGGAATTCCATGGACTCTTCCACAACTTCTTTTCTTTGCCCTTTAGCTTTGCCCACACGTCAGACCAGAAAACGGAAACACAAACCCAGAGCTGCTGCAAGTTAGGAATGTACAGGAGGAATGGCAGAGCTGCAGAGAGTGAGAACCCCAGGGTGGTGTGGGGTGGAAGGGAACTCAAAGCCCCCCCAGTGCCATCCCCTTCCATCCCCTCTCACTGTCCCAGGCTGCTCCAGGCCCTGCCAATGCAACCACAATTTCCTCGTGCTCAAAGAGACTCATCACTATAAAATCATTCACATTTCTCCGAGAAAACTCTCCAAGGGCTTCAGACGAGCAGCACAAAATGCTCAAAACCTTTAAGAAAGTACTGATTAAATAGTTTCAGTGGGTATTTTAAGAACATAAGGGGATACACCATGGCTTAAACAAAGCAGCTCAGAAATCTTCAATAATAAATCACAGTGCAGCCACGGAGAAGAGAAACAGAACTGGAATTAAAGGGAGGATCTGCAATAAAGACACCTAATTTGATTTTTCACATAAGCTGTGTTTTGAAACACTTCTTTTTTCCTTGCTGGGGTGATCAATATGAGAGACTGGCAAAGGACACGAGTTTCCATTACTGTTGCCTTTTACTGACGACACTGTTCTGCCCTTTCCAATGGATTCTTTCATGGGCTTGTGGCAACAGGGCTCAAATCACCTGCTGCAGGTTTAACTCAGTGTGAACTTGCCTTGCTTCACATTTGGAGGAGTGGTAAAACCTACTATTACAGCAGTTTGACATCTGCTTCTCAGGAGCATTATTTCAGCAGAAAATGTTGAATAAAATCTTGTCCAAGTCACTAGAGTTATCAAACAGCCCCAAGAAAATACAGATATTAAATATTCATAGAATAAAGGTGTGTAAACAATAAAAAGAAAAGAAAATTTTCTTATCAGCCTCTTAGGTGTGAGGAGAAATGTTTCACATATAAAAATATGTTGGGGATCTTGTTTCTATCCACCTCTATGACCCCCCACATTTGCAAGAGCCCAAGTATGAGAACTGCCCTTAAGCCACCCCAAAATCCCTGCCAATGACAGGCAGCAGCCCTGCAAAAAGCCCACCAGGACTGAAGAGTCCTTGCCAAGCACCCTCTGCTCCACGCTAAGATTTATTCGGCCGACACCTCATAATCATCTCTAAATCTAATGGGACACAAATGCATTTCATCACAGATGAAAATCTTCAGCGCTGCTCAAATGGAAATCAAGGAATTATTACAATGCCGTGGTCTGGCTTGCAGCAGGCATTAATCAGAAATCATAATAAATCCACACAGCACACTCAGGCAGCACATTAGTCAGGCGCTTGTGCATGATAACGACGTTGACTAATGGGCTCCGAGTTGGAAGGGTCAATCATAAACTCATCAAATGCTTCATTTAATTTCTTAATTTGGACAAACACGATTTGTTTATGGGAAAGATATCAGGTGTTCTTGAATGAATAATGGCTGTGAAACCAAAGTCCATTAATCAGTGCTTGATTACAAATGACTCGGAGATTGTTTGTTCTAATTTCATTCATTTGGGGCAACAAAGAGAACACGAGCGAGCGAAAGCACTTGGCCAAAATGGCACACTTAGTTCTCCATGTTTAATAAAGCTGTGATAAATGGGCTTTCAATAACTAAAACAAGGGGGTTATTACCCATATTAAATACTCTCCCTGAGAAAATTAATATCCAGGAGTTACAAGGAGATGGTGCAGGCACACAACAAGGTGCTGGATGAGTGCTGAACTCCTGTGCTGGCATTCCAGATTCTCCTGAAAGGATGGATGGGAAAAGCACAAAACCAGCAGGGATTTATTTCTACTTCCTGTGAAATACTTTAATAAAATGATGAAGTTTTCTGGGTTGGAAGGGATTCTAAAGCTCAGCCAGTGCCAGCCCTGCCATGGCAGGGACACCTCCCACTGTCCCAGGTGGCTCCAAATCCCAATGTCCATCCTGGCCTTGGACACTGCCAGGGATCCAGAGGCAGCCACAGCTTCTCTGGGCAGCCTGGGCCTGCCCACCCTCACTGGGATTTGTAATTAATTTAATTTAATCTAATCCATAGGTTCCTTTCAGCAAGATGATTCCAGCACACTTCCCATGTGGAAATTAGGGAGGCCCCCAACACCAGAAGAGCACCAGCCAGAGCAGATGGGGCAATTTAAAACCTTTTCCTGGGCATTCAGGCTGTAAAATCCATCACTGGAATTTATATCCGTGGATAAAAACACTCTGCACTTTCACTTGCAGAAAATCTAACCATCCAAAGATGCTCCAAGGGAAGCTGTCAGCACAAAGCTCCAGGACACACATTCCTGGGCATGCCTGCATGGCCAGAGCCCACACAGGGCAGCTGCACACAGAGGAGGAGGTGACAGACCATGTGAAACACCAGAACTAAATATTTGCCCATCAATATTAAGAAATAACATCTCCCAAAAGACTTGCTAAAAACAAACGAGCCCCACGACCACATATGGTTTGCACAGCCAAACCAGTGGATAATTAAATTACAGCAAAGTTGCTAAATATGAATTGATATAAAACTTCAGCTAACTGAAAAATTGTCTTTGACTGCAGATCAATAGCAGCCCTGCAAGATTCATCTGCACATAATTAGCACAGAGATTTGCATCAAAATCCTGGATCCCATATGCTGCAATATTACAAAAACCCATTAGGCACCACGTAAGCCTGAGATACTTTTGGTGCCACAAAAAAAAGAGACCTCGGATAAAAATCTAACAAAAAATTAGAAATTCTAAAAGCTTTAGAATGATTTCTGAAGGCAATAAATGTTCATTAACTAATAAAGTTCCTCTAAATTCTACTTATAGGCTCTGGTTTATATTATGGCATCTCTACAATTCCTCATTGGCTTCTTACTCTAAAAACAAATTTATATTCTACAAAAATGGTTCAAAGCTATTCTTTTTTAGTTTCTTGTAAGAACCTAAAAGAGGTCCCTGAAATGAACAGCTTTTAGACACTAACAGAATGATATTATACATTGTATAAGTGAATTTTTTCATTTCAAACATTTATTCTCTACCTACACTCAATTAAAATCCTGTGTTTTTTCAGCAATCCTGCAAATTAATTTAAATTATTTAATTAATTACTGTTATCCAAATGTTTACTTTGCTCACCACAAACCAGCTGCACTTCAGAAATCACAAATTCTGTGATATTAACACCGTTAATATGTTAAAAAGGCAATTAATTGGAGAAAGACTTTTTCTACAGTTGTCACTTTGTGTGCCGAAATTCTCACTTTTTTTTAGAACTCTAATGAGATTATGAAGCTCTGCCAAGAGCTCAGGGGCAAGGAATGGCTGAAGAAAAGTGTCTCTGTCCAGCTTGGCTGTGAAGCTCATTGGTGTGGAGCACCCAGGTGAGCTCAAAAACTTCCTGAATTTTCTGAAATTCAGCCTTAAAACACCTGAAATTCCCATCAAACACAACATAAAAAGTGGCTACTTCTCCTAATGCATGCTTTCTTATTTTTAAATAACTGTTCAATTCTTCTATCGCTCAGAGCTTTTTCAAGTGTTCTTTCTCCTGATGCTGTCACTGCAATGGGCTTTGACACCAAAATCTGCTGAGTAGGAATCAGCAGCTGACCTAAAATCTGGGTTCATTAACTCCATAATTAGATGGATTTCCTAAATTAGCTGGGGTCCAAGAGCAGGATAAATGTCCCCTATGGAGCCAGGAGAGGAGAAGGATCCAGGGAGAGCTCAGAGCCTGCAGGGGCTCCAGGAGAGCTGGGACTGGGGACAGGGATGGAGGGACAGCACACAGGGAATGGCTTCACATGGAGAGAGGGCAGGGATGGGTGGGACATTGGGAATTGGGAATTCCTGGCTGGGATGGGATTCCCAGAGCAGCTGGGGCTGTCCCTGTCCCCTGGCAGTGCCCAGGGCCAGGCTGGGTGAGCTTGGAACACCCTGGGACAGTGAAAGGTGTCCCTGCCATGGCTGGGATGGGAATTAATTAAATGATCTTTAGGTTCCTTCCAACCCAAAGCATTCCCTAAATCTGGAATCTCAGGTGGCCCTAGAGCAGGACATGTAGAGAAGCTGTTTGAGCCACCACTGCTGAGGCTCTTCCCAAGGTAATTCCAGTTTATTTTCCTTTCACACAGGGAACAGAACAATGTTCCCACTGGTGAAGACTCACGAGGGATGAAAATTCCTCTCCTTGCTGGGGGTTCAGGAAATGCTCCACAAAACAGCCTCAAAACCCTTTGCAGCACCTCCATCCACGTTTGTCACAAAGAGAAAACATGATCCAAGGAAGAATTTGATGATTCAAACATGATTCAAAAAAGAAAACATGATTCAAGAAAGATTCCTTTGCTCTCCAAATAGAGATTTTTATACAAATAGAAGTAAAATTCAATTATTTAAAGTGTCAACTGCCACTATTCAAAACAAATATTTGAAACTGATAAAAATTAGAATTTTATATTAAATCAAACCTACACAGCAACTGAATTAATCTATTTTTTCAATATTCAGAACTTTTAAGCTTGTTAAAAGTTCAAATTCTTGCAATTTCTGGGGCAAGAATTATTTTTAAAGTCTGCTTTAAATTTCCACAGAACAAGTAAAATATTTTAAGTATTATTTCACCCTTTGTGTGTATATAACAGCACATGTTATCCACTCTCCTAAAATTCATTGCATAATTAGAAATTTAAATTAAAGCCAGAGAGTTCTCAGTGGAAAGCGCACAAATAAGAAAACTGAAAGAAAACCATCATCAAAACGAGAAATCCATAAACATTTGATAAATTTGGCAGTTGAAAAGAAGCCCCAATAAAAGGAAATTTTTCATACTTGTTGCCACCTGCCCGCCCGACTGCTTTGCATAGCTAGAAAAGAGCAAAATAGAGGCCAACCTATTTAACTAAACAGTTTTTATTAAAGTAAAAGAAAAGCAAGAATCTATAAAGTAGCAAGTGATCCTATTAGTTCCACCAGACTAAAATCATACAGTCTACGTATGTGGTCCTTTCAGCCACATCTGTTATGAGCCATTTTGATACCCAAAAGCAGAGAATATTTGCCTATATTTATCAGGCACTGAGTGCAAATCAGGCTTTTTCTCCTCAATAACTCCTGGGAGAATGTGTAGATTAATAAAAAAAGGCAGTAAGAATTATAAAATATTTGTATTTACCCCAGTTAAGGCTGAAGCACTCATCGTATTCCATGATTTTTCCCTTTGAGGAATATGTAAAACACAATAAAGATGCAGGCTACGAAATTAAAGGCAGCGATCTGATAGCATAATTCAAAGATGATGAGTTAAATATCCAATATCCAGAACTGGATCTGATAAATAGTAAATGTTTGGGATTTGTATTCCCCCATTTTCTCACATTTTGTGCCTCGGTCCCCAAGTTTCCTTTAAATAAACTCCGGCGAATTCTTTGCACAAAACGCCCTATTCTTGAGTGCTCTTTCAGCCAGAGATTGAAATGCAGATCCCAAAAATACATCAGTCACTTATTTCAACTCTAGACCTTTGAAAATCCAGATCAATTGCCTTTTGTCATCGCCTTTATATGGAGAGTAAGAAATTTCTGCTTAGCACCATGGAAAAGCTCCCGGAGCCCTTTGGAAGAGGCGGCAGCATCGATAGCTCGAGACACCCGCGCGCTATTTCACGGGAATTTATTGACATTTTGGGAATATCCATCCATATCTGAATCTTTATGAGAAAGCACAGGTGCCCACATAATTTACAGCACGCACTAAGCAGCTTTCAGGTTCTGAGGTTTGCCCTGAGCTCGGCATTTCACATTTGCAACTTCTCCCTAAAAAGCAGCGCCGGGAGCCACGCTCGGCACAAACCCCCAGCCCGGATCCTCCGCGTCCCTCGGTAATGAAGTCTGGGAAAGAAATCACAGACACCCAAGTGGTTTGGCAACTGTAAGTGACAGAAGCTGAGCTAAATCCTCTGTTTACACTGGGGATTATCCGGGTGGATTGCGCGGCGCTCCCGGAGCCGGCGCTGGTCAGGGGACGCTGCTCCCGTCCGCCCGTGGGGCAGGGCACAAAGCCCCGGCCTGGTAGGAAGTGACCCAGAAGGAGATGGTGAGCAAGGATTTACACAAAGCCAGCCTGCCTCAGAAAAACTCCATATGACCATTAGCTGGCCGGCAGGGCCTGCCAGGAGGCCTAATTACAGCCCTACAGAGCCCGCTAACAAAAGCTGGAGAGCTTTAGCCCAGGGATGATCTGCTTTATACTGACTTGAGAGAGTCCATATAGAGCGAGGAAAAGAAAGAGGTTTAGCTTGGAAATTCTCCCAAGAGACAAAGCATTATGGCTCAGTCTGGAAGGCCCACATGGAACGTACTTCAGATGGGCTTAAACATCCCACCCTCTCCAAATTAACATTCAACTACTGCCTGCTTAACATCTGCTCGGGCACGGCGACTTGTGGGAGGCTGTCAGAGGAGCCTCAAAAGGCTCCCTGGCACCTCAATATTAAGAAATCCAATTCAATAAATCATTAAAATATGAATTTATAGCTGGGACCGACAACCTCTGAGGAATGAAGGGTTTTATAAATCAAAACTCAGTTGTCTCGAGAATTAAAGTGTTTGGGTACCTCCCAGTATTGCCCTGCTTAATGAGAACAAAACACTGACATTAATCTACACATAAGATAATTAAAAAAAATAAATTAATGAAGTCAGCATGAATGCAGGACTTGGAGAAAAATCTCAGCACTGTATAACCTAAATATAAAAATGGCCATCTTACCCTCCTCCCACACAGACACAGGTGAGTATTTTTTATTTTACCTGCTCTCCTAATGAGAGACCAGAATCACAATTCCCATCTCCAAATACATCAGGGAAAAGAAAATCTCAATAATAAGTGCCTGATTTACTAGGTGCTGATTTCTGCCTTTCAGAGAGAGCAGCTGCTATTTCCTAAAATAATATCTAGGTTAAATTCGAAAAGCAGGTTTTCTCAAGATCCTAAATATCTCCACAAGGGAAATTCAGATGGGGAAATACAAAGAGGGGATTGGAGAGCAGCTGTGGCTGCCCCGGGTCCCTGGCAGTGCCCAGGCCAGGCTGGACCCTGGGCCATGGGAGGTGTCCCTGCCATGGCAGGGTGGCACGGACGGGATGGCACGGATGGGATCTGAGGTCCTTGCAGCCCAAACCATTCCATGAATCCCCCATGTCAGCAGGGATGGACCATGAAGGGACAGTCCCCAGGGTCCCCACAAGCCCTGCAGGTGATCTGGAGCCGCTGCTTTGCCTGTCCCAGCCAGGGAGGAGCAGCAGCAACACCAGATCCACGACAATCCAGTGTGAACACAGCACAGCTTCCCATTCCCACTCAGAGGGCTTGGAGCAACCCCCACAACCTGCACTGATATTCCCTGAGCTCATTCCCAAGCTGGGGATGGAGCCCTGAGCACACCAAGAGCAGCTCCACTCACATCACTGAGGCACAGAGCTCATTTCAGGTACATTCAAATGGAACATCACCACAGCAGCAACAGCACTGAGCCTGCTGAGCCTCAGCTGCTCAAAAGCTGCTGGGTAATGGCTCAGCAGAAACTCATTTTTAAGTTTGAAGACTAAAAGGTGCCGATTTTGCAAGGAGTAAACACACAAAAATATATTGAAACAACATTTATCAATGTTTCCAACCTCTTCTCACAGCAATTAAATAAAAATTTAATTTAATTGACTGAATGCAGGACTAGGGGAAGAAGGTGGGTGATGATCCCATAAATGCCTGGGATGACCAAGACTTAAATAAAGCCAGGAAGGAACTTGATTCTGTATTTTGGATTGTAAGAGACACAAAGATATTAAATCTCTTCTGTTCCTTATGAACAACCTGCAGCTTCAATCTAAGATCCAGCCCTCAATGGTGGATATTTAAATTTAATAAAGTCACAGACCTCTGATAAGCTTTGGAAAATTTTGGAGCCCGGGTCACGATGATATACAACCCCCAGTTATCTTTTGTACATGTCCCAGGTGTGAAATTAAAAAATGAGATGTGATCGATGGCAGCAGAATACACAAATTGTGCTTTTGAGGTCAGGGCTGTCACATCCATTTCATAATTACATGCTTCAAAGATTTATTAAAAGTTCTGGAGAACAAGGAATGTATTGGAAGAGAGACAAAGCAAAAGCCTGGATGGATTTTGGAAAATGAAGTACATCAGCAATGTGAGGAGATTCCTCTAAACAGAGGGTTGCCAAAAGGGGAAAAATTATATATATATATTCATATACACTAACATATATATACACACACTTGTATTGATTAAGAGCAATGCTAAAAAATAAAGAAAATTGCAAAAAATGTAACAAAACCAAATTTTTGAGAACACAGAATCATGTCTCAGTAGCAGCAAGAGCCAGAGGATAAACATGAGGTTTTAGTGTAGGAAAAGCCTTATTTTTATTTCCTTAAAGGGCTTTACTAAGTGCCAGTGATGATGCAAACCAATTTAATCTTAACCTGAAATTCATGTGAGCGACAGAGAACAGGATCAGCATCTGCCAAACACAAAGGGATAAAATCTCACCTGACAGCACAAAAATGAAGCAAGGTTTTGAAGATGGTCATTTACTCACCAGCTGCCTCCAGAACCAGCTGCAGCCTGGCCTTGGCCTGTTCAGCAGGAGTCTGCAAGAGAGGAGGGATCAGCTCACACCTGCTGGGACACTGGGGACTGCATGGGACACTGGGGACCCCATGGGACACTGGGGACTCCATGGGACACTGGGCACTCCATGGGACACTGGGCACTGCATGGGACACTGGGCACTGCATGGGACATTGGGGACTCCATGGGACATTGGGGACTCCATGGGACATTGGGCACTCCATGGGACACTGGGGACTCCATGGGACACTGGGCACTGCATGGGACACTGGGCACTCCATGGGACATTGGGCACTCCATGGTGGACATTCCCATCCATGGGACACTGGACATTCCATGGTGGACATTCCCACCCATGGGACATTGGACACTCCATGGGACATTCCCACCCATGGGACATTGGACACTCCATGGTGGACATTCCCACCCATGGGATATTCCCACCCATGGGACACTGGGCTCCATGGGACATTCCCACCCATGGGACATTGGACATTCCATGGTGGACATTCCCACCCATGGGACATTGGGCACTCCATGGTGGACATTCCCACCCATGGGACATTTCCACCCATGGGACACAGGACACTCCACGGCACACTGGGCACTCCATTGTGGACATTCCTACCCATGGCACACTGGGCACTCCATGGTGGACATTCCCACCCATGGGAAATTCCCACCCCCAGAGAGCTCCTGCCTCCTCCAGCCACTCCATAGCCAGAGCAGCCAGAGGAACTCCCAGCCTGGAGTCACGAGGGAGGAACCACCAAGGAGATCTCCAGAGCTGACCCAAAGCACCATCCCCACCATGACCAGCCCATGCCCAGCTCCTCTCCCAGCCCTCCCACCCCAAACCCTGCCTGGCTCCTGGGTGTCCCCGCTCCACACAAACACACAGCTCCACAAAACGCTCCAGAACTGTGTTTAACATGATTAATGTGGCGAGTTTTTCACACTTCTCTCTTATCTGGGTTGATTTTTCCCTCTCCTGAAGGTATTGCTGCACATCTGTTGGCTTGAGGAGCACACTGTTGGCCGTGGCCCCACTATGCTAATCATCCCAGTGATGTTGCACTGTGTCCAATGTGTTTGCCATCCTTCCCAATGTGAAGCCACTCAAACGTTGCCACAGTTAAATTGATACACAAACCCTATTTGTCACGGGGTTCAGAAGTTGATTATTTCTGGAAGCGTCGGAGAAGTTTGGGAGGTTTCTGCTCTGCACTGAAAACAAAACCTGACAGGAATTTTTGGTGGCATTTTGCAGCTTAGGAAACTCTTCTCAAGAGTTTCTCTAAATGGCTGCAAAAAGGAAAATTAAATAGGAAAATACAGACAAGAGAAGCTGTGGCTGCTCCTGGATCCCTGGCAGTGTCCAAGGCCAGGTTGGACACTGGGGTTTGGAGCAGCCTGGGACACACAGCAGGGGATGGGATGGGAATTTAAGATCCCTTCCAACCTAAACCATGCCATGATTCCATGATTTTAATTAGGCAGAGCTCTTTGCCATGAATGTCCCAACTGGTGAAGCTCTGCATGGCCTCACCACCCTCATCCACACCCACGAGGAGAGGCTGACAGTGACAGAACAATTCCATTTCTACTCCAAAAATTTACTGCTCCTTCCAATAGGAGAGATGCTGCATTAAAACGAAATTTAAATGAAGATCCAGATTTTGGTTACACAGAGTTCTATTGTTTTTAGTTCAGATTTTTGCTGTTTGCATAAATCCAGAATTACTAGGCACAATTTATTATTACAGCTGCAATATGGATCCTACCATCAGACCTGACCACTCATCCTGGTGGCAGCAAGAAACATCTTGAAATCTATCATAAATTATCTCCCCATTTCTTCCTCCTGCCATGAACTGATCATTGCAATCTGTTCTGGCATCTTTGGTATGCCACGGGAGAGGAAGGGAAAGATCTGCTTTTCATCCAGAACCAACTTGCCCAGCTTCAGCTTCAGAGAAGCTTTACTTGGCTTTGTGGTTTCTCCATTCCATGACAACTGTAAATTTCAAAATCTCACCCAGATTAGTCAAGTTGGGCAAAATTTTGCTGGATAAACAGAGAAAGAAAAGTGTTTGGAGTCAAACACCACCATGCTCATGTCTGCACATGAACAGCCCAAGTCTTTGTGCACCTCATGCATCAGGTGGGCTCTGGCATCCCAAAATACAATTTCATATTCCTACAGCATATCCAGTTCAGATATTTAACCAAAAAATCCCTGCATCTCTCAGATCCTTGGATCCCTTCTTGTTGGCCACACAACCACCCTGACCTTGGCCTTTTATCCCTTGTGGCCACACAACCAGCACTGTCCAGCCCCACTGATGGAGAAAGAGGTTCCACTGGCAGCTTTAGGATATTTGTGTCCAGCCCCACTGATAGAGAAAGGTTCCACTGGCAGCTTTAGGATATTTGTGTCCAGCCCCACTGATGGAGAAAGGTTCCACTGCAGCTTTAGGATATTTGTGTCCAGCACCACNATGATGGAGAAAGAGCTTCCACCTACAGCTTTAGGATATTTGTGTCCAGCCCCACTGATAGAGAAAGGTTCCACTGGCACCTTTAGGATATTTGTGTCCAGCCCCACTGATAGAGAAAGGTTCCACTGGCACCTTTAGGATATTTGTGTCCAGCCCCACTGATAGAGAAAGTGGTTCCCCCTGCAGCTTTAGGATATTTGTGTACAGCAGCACTGATGGAGAAAGAGGCTCCCCCTGCAGCTTTAGGATATTTGTGTCCAGCCCCACTGATGGAGAAAGGTTCCACCTGCAGCTTTAGGATATTTGTGTCCAGCACCACCACTCCCACAAGAACTCCACAAAAGAGCAAACCCCAAGGAGGCTCCAGAGGAGAAGGGAGCAGCAGCAGCTGCACAGATTCACTCCCAGCACTAAACACAGAGTTCCACAATGATCCTGCTGCTCTGAGGAGCTCCAAACAGCTTTCCCCACTCCTCCCATGGAGTTATGGATGTGCCTTGTTGGTGTAAGGGAGGGAAGACTCAAATCCTGATTTTCCCCAGCAGTTTCCCACTGGGAGCAGCCCAGGCAGCTGCTCTGAGGCATCCTCCCCTTTGCCCTGGCCCCAGGTGTTAATTACTCCAGGGGAGAACTCGGCACAGCCACCTTCTCATCAATCAATAAGCCCTAACCAAGCAGTGAAAGCAGGATTCTGAATAAAGGTGACTGCCTTGGCCCCAGAAAACATCTCTCCAACTGGTGGATGGGGCCAGCACTCGCAGAAAAAAGGACAGAGGGGATTTCAGCTGAAAACCACAATTAGAGCCTCAAACAAGCCAGGAGCAATGTGTGAGAACAAGCAGCTACCACAGGTCAGTATTGATTTGGGGACCATTAAGTGAAAAAATTCAGCAAGAGCCTCAGGAAACTTCAAAATGGTGAAATGATTGGTGGAGGAAGCATTATCAAGAGTGATGTGGAGCAAAATAAACCCTTCTACTTTCCTTATGGTCTTAAGCAGGAAAAGAATTCAAAGAGAGTTAAAGGAAAACTAAAAGTATTTCTAGTGGCAGCTGGTGAAGGAGCCCACTAACTGTAAAAGCAGGAGAGGAATTCCCTAAAATTCCTTAACAAGCACACTGTGAAATCACCTGAGGTCATCCCCAGCAATGAATTTTACTCGTGTCCCAAAGTGTCTGGGGAGACACTGGAATCCCAGCCCAGAAAAGGATGGGATTCCACAGGACACCAGCAACACCCCTGTGATTAATAACAGCTTTTAATATTTCAAGCAAAAATTGGATTAGATCATTCACTTTTTAATGGCAACTGATTTATAAAGGTGCAGCACAACCCTTAACTTGTATTTCTTTGCAGTTCATCCACTGCATTCCATCACTACTCCTTTCATAGTTATTTTAATAAAACTACACTAAAACAGACTCACAACTTTAAATTTGGTGGGGTTTGTGTAAAAATCCCCACATAATTTGGTTGTCACTCACAGCTCCAGGAAACAAGTGCTGAGTGTGATGGGCAGGAGAGCCATGGTTGGCTTCCCAAATATTCCATTTCAAGGGAGATGCAGCTCCTCAATTAATTGATTAAAACATACATTTTAATTCAGCTTTAGAATGTATTTTTTAAATTATTCTTGCTATTTGGGATGAATATCAAGTGTTCTTGACAGAGGAAACAATATTAAAGTGAAAACTTGAGAACACTGAGGAAAAAAAATTGAAAAACATGAAGTTTATAAAGAGAGTCCAAGTTTCTGCTGGAGCCAGCCACTGGGAAATTTGTGGAGCAGAGCTTGTGGCTCTTGGCAGCCCTGGAAAGCTTTTATCCAGGATTCCAGGAGGCTGCAGCATTTTGAGCTGCAATGCTGCCTTTCTGAATTTTTATCATTATGGAATTTCATATGGAAAATGGCTGATATTTGCTAAAACTGGGCAGGTTCCACTGCTGGGGTAAAATCCACCTGCAGGACTTTTCTGTCTCAAACCACCTGGATAAAAGCCCAACAAACTCCTGGTGATCAATTGTGGGGGATTTTACACAAATATTTTCTCTTTATATTTGATAAAGACAAATCCAGCCCTCACCATTGCCAGGAAAAGCTGCTACCTGAAAGCAGAATTCCAGGTTTGACTGCAGAGAAATCCCCAGTTTGGGGCTGTGGGCAGAGAAAGAGACCTCAGCTGAGGGGAAGAGCCAAGGAAGAAATCACACAGAGGAGTTACAACTAAAATGATATTTGAATTTATTCTGTGAGTCAGGGCCTGCCTCCACCTGCAATATTATCCACCCCACTTCCAGCAAATCCCAACAGGAGAGAGCAACAAAGGAGCCTAAACCCAGCCAGCTTTTAAACAGATTTTGATCAAATTATGGAAAAGATTGTGGGACAGGTTTATCATAGCAATGCTGGATTCCTTTCCTGCCATTTACTCCTCTTTGGGTGATTAAAAAAATAATTACCAAAGAAACTGAAAATACTTATTTGTATAAGAAGACATAAGAGAATAAAATAATCTCTCTTCATGAGAGAATAAAATACTAAAATAAAAATAAAACCAAAGGAGATTGGGAATTTGCAATTGTCATCTTTTCCTTATATAAGTCTTTGAGGCTGGCAAATTCCAGATTGACAAAGGAATGGTTTTCACATTAAAAACATAAAAATAAAATCCCACAGAAGGATCCCTAATCTGAATTAATAGCACAGAAATATAATAAGCACATCTGGCACTATTTGAATTAAACCCCTGCATTTTCAGACATAAATCTGTTGAAAAGATTGGATGGTAAAATTATATTTATGCCTGAGTTTTTCCTCTGATACAATTAATCAACAACACTACTCAGGAATAGGCTATGGTAGGAGTGTCCTGACTGGGTACAGATCCACCTGCTCCCAAAAAAATAATCCTAAATTTATCAAAATTAACTATAAGTGGAGAAAAATCCTGTAAAACATGGAATAATGGCAATTTTTGTCAATGGAATTCACAGATGCTCTTTGTATTTCAACAGAAATAAAGAATCCAGCATCGGGGATGGACTAATTGGGAAAGGGAAATCATTAACCAAAACAATGGGCAGAAAAGCTGAAATTTTAATTTATGTAAAGGCCACCCAAAATATGACCAGTGATGAAGGGAAGAGTCCATCTTAACTGGACACCAACACCACAGGGAAGGGAAAGCCTGGGTTTGGAATGTGGCTCCTCCAGCCAGAGGCAGGGAAAACACTGGAACAGCGACAGAAAGGACACAAAACTGCTCCTCCAAGATTGCCAATTTACCAACACTGGCAAGGAGAGAGCCAACAATGACAACGCCCAACCCTGAAATTCAGCGCCCAGTGAGGAACTAAATGAGGCAGAACTACAAAATCCCAGCTCTGAATGGAATGCCCAAATTTCCTGCTAAAACACCACAGGATATTCGGACTCTGAGCTTTCCATCTGAGGGAATTTTCACTCAAATTTGGAATCAAAGGGACAAAACCAGAAAATGTCCCCAAACACCAGCAGCACTTTGACCTGAGAGCTGAGGATTCCCCAAATCCTCTCCCTCCTCTCACCCAGGACACACATGGCCACTAAAACATTTGGATTTGTTAACTTTGATTGTGAATTTGTTAACTTGAATTGTAGATTTGCTAACTTGAATTGTGGATTTGCTAACTTGAATTGTGGATCTGTTAACTTGAATTGTGGATTTGCTAACTTGAATTGTGGATTTGCTAACTTGAATTGTGGATTTGCTAACTTGAATTGTGGATTTGTTAACTGGAATTGTGGATTCCTTAACTGGAATTGTGGATTTGTTAACTTGAATTGTGGATTCCTTAACTTGAATTGTGGATTTGTTAACTTGAATTGTGGATTTTCCATTCCACTCCATTCACAGGAGCCACTTCCCAGAGTGAGCTGGGTTTAACCTGGGATCTCCAGAGAACCCTGCAACACCAGGTGGGTGGAAAATCCCATCCTCTAAAACCAACCCAAAATGTCAGGAATAAGCAACAATGGATTGCTGGAAGCAAACCAAAGGCAGGAGGGAATGGCAGCCTGGGTGGCTCGGGCACATGGATGGGATTTTTGGGGTTTAAAGCAGTTTTTGCAGCAAAGGCACCTTCAAAAGGACCAGAAAACAACAATGCACTCATTTCAGTGAATATTCCTGAGAAAAAGCAAGGAAAAAGGCCTTCCTACTGGGAGTGGATACAGCAAAATGGATTAAACACTCAGCAGACAGAGGGAGAGCTGCAAATAAGATTTTAGAAAATTAATCGGTAAATCCAGGTCTTTTTAAAAGGAAAAATTCCTGGAAGTGTTAAACTTACACAGCCATAAAACTCTGTGTGGGTTCTTCAATAAGAGAGGAAATATGGATAATATTGCACTAAAGGCTAAAAAATTACCTCCCCCTATTTATCTCCTTGCAGCCTGGAATATCATCCCTCAGATTTACATTTGCATGGAAATGCAGCCACAACCACCAAAAAATTCAACATTCTGATAAAGAGCTGACAGAACAGAGATCTCTGCATCAACATCATCCAGTCATTATTGTATAAATTAATCTATTTCCTAATTAAACCTTTAAAAATTAAAGGTAGAACGATCCCCACAGCTTACAAAAATTATAAAATTATTAATATTTAACTCTGAAATATGGATTTTAATATTTTATCACTGTTTCAATTTTTGCTGCATTATGTTGCAACAATGACATGGGAGAACATAAAAATAGCAGCAGATAAATGCAGGTTCTGAAATGATAATTTTTAATTAACACATCATAAACTGCTTAGGAAACAGCTCCAGCCAAGGCTGGACTGGCTGGAAAAGCAGGAGCACAACCAACAGGTAACAGGGATTAATTAACAAAAGGAGCAGTTAATACCTGAATTACTGCTTTACTTTTTCCACTAGGAGAGGAATTTTCTCTAAATAAATCAGAATTTCTCAGAAAAAGGGAATCCCATCCCCTTTGGAACCTTTGCATTAAAATGCAGCAATTGAAAAATAATAGAAAAAAAAAACATTTTGAAAATGAAAAGCATTTCAAATACCACAAGGATCCAGTGGGTTCTAAATCAGCATTAAATTTCAAAATAATCTGATAATTCAAAAAAATCTACCCCAAATCACGCCTAATTATACAGGAATTAACCTGAACTTAATCAAGATTATATACTTTGAATAAAAGTGCATTTTCTCTTTGCTCTCGGATTCAATGATCAACTCAGCCCCACTGCACAGTTTTTTGGGCAGGCACAGATCTGCAGGTTTAACTTTTCCAAAAACGACTTGTGTTTCATGCTTTTGGCTGCTTCTTCTGACAAATAAGTACAATATAAAATGTGCAGGGCAAAACATAATTATTCTGAGGAGCACCTGCATAAAACCAGGGTGCAGAGATTTGTATTTTAGGTGCAGATCACAGATAGTTGGGCAAATTTATGCTTCATCTCAGTATTGTGCCAAGATCCCTCTTCAGTATCTGCAATAAAATACATTCAGAGCAAAATGGAAAATCCCCAAAAGAAGAGGAGCAAGAGCCCCCTAAAAAGATGAATTCGCTGGTGGCCTCAATAATTAGATTAAAAATCAATTACACTTCTGCCAAAGCGTTTG